>JAJHUR010094596.1:1624-26639 GCA_027495735.1 Lutjanus campechanus | reverse complement strand
TAAACGCACCTACTGTCAGAAAGGTATTACTTTCAAAATAGATTTATTAATATAAAGTAGTCCAGTACAACATCACCACTAACTGCAGCCTCAGTGATAAACATAGGGGACTGTTGAATTAACACTTCTTGGAAAGTTTGAGTCAAGGTTAAATGCAGGCCACTGTCAGATACATACTGTGTGGGTACTGCTTTAGCACTAATACTGTACTGTACTTACTGCATCCACACAACACTGAAACCTTGAAAAAAAAAAATTCTATAGAAAAACAAACTGCACAGTGATATTGAGGGTACAGTTTGTAATGCGTGTGCCATAACAAAAGCGTCTTTATTTTTAGAGAGACTGATAAAATCTTACATACATATTGCGCTGGATACCTTTTTAAATATAGATCATGGATCACCACATTTTCAATTGTATATAAGCAAATGCATTTTAAGATCAATAGTCACAATAAGAATGCTAACATGAAAAAGTCAAATCTCACTTTTGCTGTCTGCGCACAGTTTGAGACACTGTGTTCTCCAGGTGGTGCTGCTGTTTTAAGGACCAATTATATCACAAATTTGATAAGTAAAAAACACGAAGCAGATAGAAGAAAGTTGCATAAAGTAGAGATGAGTGAAGAGACTGAAGAGTGGGGATATGAAGAGAGAATATATCAAAGTAGCACAAACGGTGAGCTCAACAGAGCTTTAGATGGAGTAATAGACACCAGCTCCCATCAGCTGTTGGTTGTGCCTGACTGGGCATGATGAATACACTCTATTATTGATCTACCTCAACAGAGCTGGCAGTGGCAGCCTTGCTTTTCCTGCAGATTAAGAGTCACGCTATTATGGTGCTCTCGCTGTCTGTGTCTGTCTTATCTGCTGACAATAACACAGTCAAAGGCAGCTCCTGTAATGTACAGATGCCTCTTACTTTCCTTAAGCTGGGAGGGTGGCAGAGCTCAGACAAGACAGAGACAGACTGGAGAGGTAGGAGAAGGGAGCAACTGCTGAGGAATGAAGGAGTGATAATAGGATTGAAAATTGTGAGAAATGAAGAGCATGAGATAAAACAGGATAGAAAATGGTGTGAAGGAAATTTGAAAAAGGCCGGTTAAAGAAGGAGGGATGAATGACAGGGTGAAGGAGCAGTAGATAAAAGAGAATCATGGTGTAGAGGAGAAGAAGAGGTGTCTTTCAAGCTGCAGTGCTTTGGCTGTGTTTTTTTGCCAGGGGTCTGTAGAGCACGCCATGCCCATCAAACGATACAACACACACACACAAAAAACACTGGAAAACAAACACAGCAGCAGGTGAGCCCACAAACACAAAGAGGGCAGGAAGCAGACACTGCCCATGGGGAGGTTTGGCTGTGTTTATTTTACTGTTTTATACACACACACACACACACACACACGCACGGATATACACACCCTGCTCACCTCACTATGTTTCTGTGTGCATGTGCACACACATGCATGTGTGTCCTCTGAAGTGCAGTGGTCAGAACACTGGCTTTTAGAAAGCTGTCATTCATTATTCAGTGAGCTGAGATTCTCCTTGTCTGACTCAGTTCATTGTGTGGTGCGTGTATGACACATGCATGAATATAACTATTGTAATAATCCTGTTTTCCCACAGTTATGCTCAGTTTAAGTGTGTGTGTGTAGCATGAGTGAGGTGTTGCCATGTGTAGCAGTGGCTAGACAGCTGTGATGTGTAGAGTGTTTGTATAGGAGGGCTGATGTTTAAAATAGCCTAACAATTGGCCTACAGCTGATACTGATGCTTTTTTTGTGGTTGTTTATTTTGTTTTTGCTGTTATTTATCTCCCCTTTTATGTCAGGGAAACAAACAAATCTTCACCCATTGCTCTTTTAAGTCATACCAGAGTTGTGTCCAGCCATTGGCTTCTGTAAAACAACAGCTGGTTATGCTATATGGCTGTGTATTGGCAAAAATCTTGCAATACAATATTAGGTGTCATAGTGCAGGGGTTACGATTCTATATATTGCGATACTATAAGCAAGGTGATATATTCACTTTTTTTAAGTATAATTTTGGAAAACTGCTTGAAGAACTAGTATAAACTAGTATAAAGAACACACCACCATACACATAAAATCTGAGTTAGAGGTCAACTTTAACAGCACTGCTATCTAGCAGTTGGAGGGTTTAAACACAAAACAAAATTAACCACAGCCACAAATCATTGCTTGTATCACAATACAATGTTTTGAGAATTCATTCAGTATCACAAAACATAATATTGTGATACTCAAGTATATCAATATTTTCTTACACCCCTAATATGCTACCTGCTGTTGTCTGAGTCTTAATGCAAATAATCAACACAACATTTAAATAGCACAAAATTGCAAAACAGATAAACATCAGCCGCTGCAATCCATGAATCTTATTTGTAGATAGGCTGATTGCAGTGAACAAGGCAAATATTGGCTGACACCAAAGTTCGGCCCATAAATCGGCGAATTTCGAGATAATGGTGCTCTGCTAGCCCGAGAGACTGTTTGTAATTTAAAGCGATATTCCACCTTGTTAGAATAAGCCACTCAGTATGTACTCACCACTATGCTGATGTGATGATGGGTGAAGGTCTTCAGTTCACAAAACAATCCTGGAGTTTTAGGAGAAACAGGGTAGCAGCCTCATCCAGTATGGTGACCACGAATAAAACGTTTAAAAAAGCACACAAAACAAACACAAAATGTCTCCATCCTGCTTGTGTGGTGTAATCCAAGTGTCCGCGAGCTGCAACATTAAAAATTAACCGCAAAAGACGCCATTTACGCCATGTTTTTAGCAGAAATGTCAACTGTAGCATGTAGCCGGTAGGATGTAAACATGGCGTCGATCTCGCGAGACTTCCGCACGTGCGTCCAGTAAGATATATACGAAGTCTCGCGAGATCAAAGACCTTCACCCATCATCACATTGGCATAGTGGTGAGTACATACTGAGTGGCTTATTCTAACAAGGTGGAATATCGCTTTAATGGTTGCCTTTGTTAAATTTATATATATATATGGGCATATTTTGAATAGTGTGTATTTTGGTCTGTCTGACCTCCGGAAATGTAACTAGTGGCCTGTGAAGGTAATCTGCACTAAACGTTTGCTGATTTGAACATTTGCAGCCAATCTGACTGATCGAAAGACTAACAATAAGAACAAACAAGTGCTTATCACTTGATTGCAGTAAGTGAACAGAAAGACAAGAAAGGAAAGCCACAGTGTTTAACTTTTACATGTCTGGAATATTGATGGTTATACAAATATCTTATAGGTGCAATTTATGAAGAAAATATATTGTATGTTTGTGTCAACAGCACCAATGTGGTGATGAACTACTCAGAGATCGAGTCCAAGGTGAGAGAGGCCACCAATGATGACCCCTGGGGACCCTCTGGACAACTGATGGGAGAAATAGCCAAGTATGTGTAACACACACACACACACACACACATGGTTACTGTGTGTTCAAGTAAATGCATGCACATTTTCAGTAAGGCAGCAAACTGTATTGTGTCAATATACACACATTTGCACACAATGAGAAACCAGAGTTCTGTAAGTCAGACATGTAGAGGTAATAGACTAGGCCTGATTCTGGTTTGTTTTACCTACATAGATTTTCCCAGCACCCTACTATTTTTGATCGTGTGTGTCTGTGTGTCTAGATCTACCTTTATGTATGAGCAGTTCCCGGAGGTGATGAACATGCTGTGGACCAGGATGCTGAAAGACAACAAGAAGAACTGGAGACGAGTCTACAAGGTATGGTTACGCTGCACAGGTATAGCTACATGATTATGACCAAATTGATAATCAATAATAATCATGATTATTCATTGCTTTTAGGGACAAATGTTTCTTATTGCATTTTCACATTTAAATAAATAAACAGAGCACTGCTTTTACTACTTGATGCATTCCTGCTAATTTACATGTCTGTGCATCAAAATAAGACTGATCTTAATTCACAGTGCATCTTGTAGAAGCAAATTACAAATAAAATTGTAAAATTGTGTTGTTGTTATGGATGTCTGAGTTGATGCTTTGCAAGGACAGTAATGTTAGCAATGTTGTTGGCCTTTTGGCCCTTATGTATTCATCATACTACAATTTGTGGTGTTTTTTTAGGTGGTTGAACAAGTTGAGTTGCTTTGTGGCGCACACAGAAGTCTCTTGTACCCATTGCATGTGACTTATTCTTGCTTAACATCACTTGCACTAAATCCAAAAAACTTTGGATGGATGGATGATGATTAATTTCGAGGGACTAGCTCTTTGCCTTCAGCACCAGACATTTGATTTTTGTTTTGCCCGTCTGCTCTCCTTTGTACATTACTCTTCTGCTCTGGACTACAGCCGCAACATCCAGGAAATTTTTGAAATTTTGCCCAGACTGCAACTGCAGGGTGGCTGTCTGTTGGTTTAGAAAGTGCTTGTTTATGCAGCTTAGTTTTTTTGTTTTTTTTTCCTAAATGTCAATATCACAGTTGATTATTTGATTTTGGGAAGCCAAAATCATTTCTGCAATTAATATTTGAGTAATTGTGCAGCCTTGGTTGTATCTGTGTTATGTTGTGCACTGCTGGATTGTGCTGTCTGGATTTATTAAAGCTCAGTATCAGTGCTTCTTTATGCTTGTGTGGTTCAACATGTGAGACGCAGTGATTTCAGAAGGAGCAATATGCTCTTTGTATAATGCAAATTTCAGAACAGTACATGTCCTGCCCACACAATCATATAAAACTGATATATTATAAATTATGCAGGAGCCAAGTAAGAATGAGTTTGGATTTTTAGAGAGGATTTAAGCTGAGTTTTAGAGAGAGGACAAGACTTAAGGCAGAGTAACTGTCAGAAGAAAATCTCAATTTTACTCTAACAGTTGAATAAAAGAGAGCCTTTTTTGTTTTTTAGGAAAGATTCTTTCTCATTGAGCAATGCTGACTACATCCCCCCATAGTTAACACTCTCATTATGTTTCTCACTCCATCTCTTGCTGTCTCTCCTTTTCACAATCTTTTTCTGCAAGGCTTTACTGCTGCTGGCCTATCTGATCAGGAATGGTTCTGAAAGAGTCGTCACCAGCGCCCGAGAACACATCTATGACCTGAGATCGCTAGAAAACTACCATTTCATAGGCGAGTCTCTAAATAATATTATCTACCTCTTCATTGGTTAAACTTTTTCTTCTTTATTTTTATGTAAATTTGATATATCTCATTTGCAAATTAGACACTTCCAGAAAAATCACTGAGTGTTCAAAACAGAAAGTATGCTCAATTAAACTTAATGTCATTTTGATCATTCTTGTGTACGAGTAGAAATTTTGGACTGATTGTGTTACTAGAGGAAACAACCAAAAACATAAGGATGATTCCACTGGGGACTACACATCTTTAGTTTTCAAAACACCTTGCCATTGACCGGGGTCTGTGGCACTAGATTAAGGGTTAGCATGTCAACACCAAAATTACTATTCACAGCAAATGTTGTAGCAGTCTGGTAAGTTGCCCTCCTGTTTTACTTTTCTGCCTGTGTGTGTCCAGATGAGAATGGTAAGGATCAAGGCATCAATGTGCGTCAGAAGGTGAAGGAGATGGTGGAGTTTGTCCAGGATGATGACAGACTAAGAGAGGAGAGGAAGAAAGCCAAGAAGAACAAAGATAAATACATCGGAGTCTCTTCTGACAGTATGGGAGGAGGAGGAGGAGGAGGAGGAGGAGGAGGGGGAAGCATTAAGAACTGTAAGTAATTCACTACATCACCTTTGACAGTTGGAGTCAGTTTTTCTATTCATCAATACATAATATGTTAGTGATGTTGAATATACAGCTTAGCTGTTATGCTGTGAATGATCTCCAGCCACTACATTAGCAGTAGTTGGAGATCATTCACAGCAATCTTGTCCCCAGATTAATGTGGTTTTAATGTCAGTTACCGCATTTTCCTAACTGCTGGACAGACTTTTGTGTGTTGGTGCGATTTCTACAACTGATGTAAATGTAGCTATAAGAATACGTCTGGGCTTTGTCTGCCACTGTTATGTGCTGATCAGTCATGTGATGTTAATTTGCTGAATGTATGTTGCTTAAAGTGATATTCTACTGCAGAATAATAGTCCACTCAATATGTACTCACCCCTGTGCCGATGTGAGGATGGGTGAAGGTCTTCAGTTTACAAAACAATCAGTTTCAGCAGAAAACAGGGTTGCAGCTAATGGCAGTGATTGGAGACCAAATGTAAATGTAAAACAAACATGCTACAGTTGACATTTCGGCTAAAAACATGGCATAAATGGCGTCTTATGTGGTTAAATTTTAATGTCGGGACTCGCGGACACTTGGATTACACCACACGAGCAGGATGAGACATTTTGTGTCTGTTTTGTGTTCTCTTTTTTTTTTACATTTACATTTGGTCAATCACTGCCATTAGCTGCAACCCTATTTTCTGCTGAAACTCCAGGATTGTTTTGTGAACTGAAGACCTTCACCCATCCTCACATCGGCATAGGGGTGAGTATATATTGAGTGGACCATTTTTCTGCAGTGGAATATCATTTTAAAGGTTATATGTGAGTTAATTGTTATTTTATTAACACCAATCGTTGAAGACCTCTGACTATGAATAAAAATCAGATATGGGCCTTTGAGTAATAAGTTTGAGAACCCCTGAGATAGACAGATCTCTAGATAGAATATGATTTTTTTTCCAATTTATTTAATCTTCACCTGCCCATTTACTTATAAAAATGTTGTTACTTAGTGTTGAACTTATATAATGTGAGGATTTTCTGTTTTAGAATTGTAAATTGTATATCCTTTGATTTTTGACTGTTAATTGGACAAAAGAATATGGAACCAATGATTAGTTTAAAAAAAAATTGCAGCGGCTCTACTCTTATTGTTGCTCTTAGTTTTTTGTTTGTTATAATTTGTCAGTTGTTACAAAGTCTCCCTCTTTCTCCCCCTCCATCCTTTTCTGTCTTCTTCCTTCCAGCTAATGAGTTGGATCGGAATAAGTGGGATGAGGACTGGGATAAGAGCAGAGGAGCTTTCCCCTTTAGTGAGAAGCTCGGCGAGATCAGTGACAAGATAGGCAGCACCATCGACGACACACTTAACAAGTTCAGAAAGAAGGAACGAGATGATTCGCCTGACAGAATCAGGTAAAGGCTGTCCTCATGAACATTTAAACATGTTCATAAAAGTCTGATGAATGCTTGTTTTAAAATGGACTGAGGATATACACTAATGTCACCGCATGCTTTCTTGATCGTGCTTAGAGATGTTATAATAGCTAATTGGCTTTCTTTTTAATAGCCACCTTTTTAAACAGCTTTTTTAACTCTGAGTCATTCAACAAAAATATAATAATGCAAAGAGCCATTTGTTGCACATCAGATGCTTCTTGGCCTCCCTGTCATGTGTTTAAACTCTTTAAAGCTCAGTGCCTTGTATTATCCATGACACAAGATTTGCAAAGCAACAAAATGGTCAGTAGCAAAATTTTCTGAGTGCTGCTTCACATATGTCCTTTGTCTGGTTGCCATAGTGATAACGAGGAGGACCGAGCATCGAGAAACGGCAGACAGGAAACTCTTGAGTTCAAAGATGAGGAAGAAACTGTCACAACGAAGAGCATCCAGATCACACAAGCAACAGAAACCACTACCACCACCACACGGAAACGCAGCGGAGCAACGAGCAGCAAGACCCTGGACCTGGGTGCTGCAGCTCACTACACTGGAGACAAAAGCCCAGAGGAGAAGGTATTCACACAAACACTCGCACTTCTACAAATGTGAGATTCATTTTTAATGGTATATACTTTATCACTGTATCTTTCTCTGCTTCTGTCTTTAGTCATCAGTCAGGCAGTCTTCTAGTAGCGGTCTAGCTGACCTGCTAGTGATTGACCCTTCATCCAATCAGGGCACTACCACAGGTAACTGCAGCAGACTTTTACACACACACACTCACACTCACACACACACACACACACACACACACACACACACACACACAGATAAGGAGAAATTAAGGCCATCAAGGATGTTTTAAATTTGGATCTTTTGTGTACAAGCTGTGTCACTTTCTGTTGGAGAGTTTTTAGTCATTTTCTCATTGTATGACCACATGTATGTGTGTCTGTCCATGCAGGTGAAAGTTCTGACCTCATTGGGGGCTTTGCTGACTTCTCCTCTCCTGCGGCCTCTGCCAGCCTCCCAACCTCCACTGGTAAACTTGTTGTTGCCTTTCTCAGCTGATCCTGTAGTGATCTTAGGGTTCTTTCACACCTGTAGCTCAGTTGTTTTTAGTTGTGGTGCTGATCATGTTCACACTGGCTTTGGGGAGAAAATATGCTATACTGAAGGGTGGGGGAAGTGCTTTAGATTGTCTGTGCTGATCCACATACATGTTACCATTGGCATGGAAGTAATTTACATACATTGCTTATACCAATCAGTCATGATCAGTAGATGGGTTTAGTGCTAGTTAAGCTTTTGAATTAATGCTAAAATCACATCTATACCATTACAAGATCCAGTGGTTGGTCCATTTGACAACTGTACCGAATAGAATGAAGCTTCAGAGCTTCACTCATAACATTGACATTCAAATTTCCAGTAACTCCAAAGTGATATAAAGTCAAAATTTATTGAAAAAAGATAGATTTAATCCTCTCCAAAATGAGGCAGTTACAAAAAAAAGAGATTTAATTAATTTAATCTAATGAATCAGTTTATTCAAAGCTTTATTTGTAAATGTCAATAGAAACTTCAGATTAAAAAAAAAAATGACATCAGGGTACAACTCTAGTCTGTTTACCTGCACACCACAAACAGACTGTACCAGAGTCCACTTGAAAGTGGACCGAGACCCTCCTTTTCAAGCAGACTCCACGTCAGGGTTTGATTGATTGTACTAACCAGGCAAACCAGTGCTTTTTAAAATGATGATGATGTTAAAATGAACGAGGCATGTTGTACATGCTGGTTTTAGTGTATTTAGATTTTCTCTATTAATTTTTTTTTCAAGTAATGTAAATTTAGGACACTGAAGGAGTTGGGCAGTTCCTGTTCAATCTAAGATGAACGTTACAATCTTAACTCAACATATCACTGCTCTCTTGTTGCCAGCTGCTGCATCAGCCAATGGAAATGGAGAATTTGGGGACTGGAATGCCTTCTCAGCTAATCCACCTGCTGCATCTAACTCTGGCACCTCCCAGCCCGTCACTGACCTGTTTGGAAGTGTCCAGTCACCGACCACCTCTAATCCCGCTCCCGTCCCACCTTCTGCCGAGCTCTTTGACCTGATGGGTGGAGTTAACCATCAAATAACCAACCCACATACGACACTGAGTGCCTCTCAGAGCATGACTTTCTCTCTGGGAGGAGTGACACCAGGAGGATCTGTTGCTATGCCCAACATGCCCCTTTCTCGCTCTCAACAGGTAGGCACATATCACAGGAAGGCTGAATTAGTCATTAGTGGTTGTAAATAATGAGTTCCACTTAAAGAAATTGTATTAATAGTGCAACAAAAACACTCAGTGTTGTTGCAAATTTCGTTTATAGCATTGTAATTTGGGATAAATATTTTAATTTGGGATAAATATTTTAGAATTTTACTTGATTCTTGTTGTTGGTCTTGTGTTTTTGAGTTCAATAAAGTTTTGATTTTTGTTATTTACATAAGTATATTCTTTGTGGGTTTATCAAATGTCAAATGTTTTTCAATTTTTCAGAGTTTGGGAGGCATAACATCTCAGCAGGCCATAGGACAACAGCAGAAGGTCAGTGTTGGAGGTCAAGGATCGTTAGGGTCGACCTGGTCGGACCCCTCTGTCAACATCAGCCTGGACTTTCTATCAGCAGGCCTCAACCCCACTAAGACACCACCCACACTCAACAACATCATCCAGCAACAAGGTATCATGCTCATGTTCCATTCTATGATTCATTTTCTGTTTTATACCACAAGGGGATGTAAAAGAGAGATAAAAAAAAAACCTCATCATTATACAGGGTATCTGCAAGTCTTGAAAAGTGCTCATTTCACATTGCTCATAAAAGACATCCAAAGGCATTAATAGTCTTGAATTTCATTTAAAGGTCTTAAATAGTCTTTGTAGTTTTCCATAGGCAATAATCAAGTTGACTAAAATGATTTTGTATGTGATTTTACCAAACATGTCTGGAGAATCTCCAGTACTGCTGCAGGTTCAGGTCCAGGTTATTTTTAGGTGGCACTTCTAAGGGCAGCCAAATTAATTTAGGATACAAGATTTTTTACTTATACTGCTCTATTTAGTGATTGACCTATTTATTTTAGGGTTTATGCTCTCAGGTTTATACTTTTGCTTCTGCTACACCCTGCCATGTAAAACTTAAATAAATAAAAACATGTATGCTAGCTCAATTCTCTTGTCCCTGGGCACTGCACAGCAGCAGAATACATTGTGCACCATTTCAGTGTTACAAGTGACCAATTTCATTATATGTGCTGGCTGGTATGAGCATGAAATGGGTAAATTACATTCTATGTGGTATTAAGAATGTCTTCAAATGTCTTAAATTTAACTTGTTGAACCCTTAAGAATTAATTAAATGACTAAGTTATTTACTGGGATTGGATGTGTTACACGTTATTAGGCTTTATAACCAACCTGGTTAAAGAGAGTGAATTAACTCCTCCCTGGTCATATGTGTCTGTGCAGGAGTGCCTCCTGTCAACCTGTTGGCCCAGAACTTTGGAGGACTGAACCTCAGCTCCCCGCCCCATGTGACACCCATCAGACCACCAGCCAATCCGATGATGGCAGGCAATGCCATGACGATGGGCATGCCTGCATCCATGGCAACTGGCATGCCAGCTTCCTTGGCAGCAAGTATGCCCCCTTCAATGACCACGGGTACCGTGGGGATGGGGGGAATTCCTGTAAACCAAGGCATGATGGGAATGAACATGAGCATGAATATGGGCATGTCGGCTCCAGTGATGATGGGTGGTATGGCTGGCATGGCAGTGCCAGGAGTCGGGATGGGCCTAACACATTCCATCACCCCAGCCGTGGTACCACCCAAACAAGATGCCTTCGCTAACTTTGGCAGTTTTGGGAAATGAAGGAGTGCAAATGTGTGTGCGTGTCTGTGTGTGCGTGTGAGTACGAGAGAGATAGAGAGTGAGAGTGTGTGTATGCATGTCTGACATAATGAGAGTGTGAATCACTGAAGGACTGCTGTACTTGAAGACAACCTTGCATGTTTCTCTATCTGCTTCTGCTCTCTTTGGCGAGCTGGCACCAGTGATCGTTTACCACGATCCTGAGGTAGGGGAGAGTGCCCACTGGTGTGCCTCACCCAGTGGTAATTTGATGTGTGAAATGATGTCACACAGATGATATCCCAAGAGCAGGGAAGGTATCAACTAGAGGTCTTCGTGGGTCCAAAAATTCATGCCCAAACCCAAAAGGAGCCTGAAATGTGATATCCAGGACAAAACCTAACCTGTCTATTATTTGAAAGCTGCATCCCAGACCTATTGCAGGACAGAGAAATGTCGTACCCGACCGTAAATGTTAATTTACAAGCTGTCAAAAAAAAAAACTTGTCTTACCTAATGTAACGTAAGCAGCTTTCTCTCCTATGCTTGGCTCTGACTGCTATAATCCATCCTCCTGCCAAGAAAGTTGGGAAAACACATCCATTTGCCATCATCTGAGCTCTCTGCGATGAGTCTGCCCAATGCTTTCTGACCTCCCCCAGTCAAGACTGGCCTGTGAGCAAATGTATGTAAACAGAGGAGCTGCGTTCTTACTTGATAAAAAGCACTTGAACGTTTATTTCTCAACTTTGTTATGTTCAAAGGTTCGATCTACATCGAGTAAGTAATAAAAGTTTTGTTTTTTCCCCCTAACTTACTCCATGTAGATTATACTCCTGTGTGTGTGAATAAATCGGTTGACAAATAAAGGTTTTTGTGTTTTTCATCTATAAAAGAATGCAGCTCCTACATTTACATGTATATGTTCACAGGGTACTCTTGATCTGTCCAGTATGATGGTGACATTGATGTACAATCCAGAGGCCAGTGTTGCGTCTACATGTGTATGACTTGCTTGCGCAGGTCATTTGGCACCACCTTGTGGCCACAGATGCACTTTGCAGTTTGCTTGTAGATGCTGAATGTGGCAAGTTACAACGAACACACATACACAGCACTTCCATCATGCTCTGCACTGTCTGATTACAAACATCCTCTCAGATCCACGGGGGTCTTACAAAGTGTTAAACAGACATGCAGAAATAGAATAGGCACGGACTCTAATGCAATTGACAGTTTAAAATGTGGATCCAAACCTTTTCAGGTCCTAAGCCGGGTCTCGGTTCCTAGGGTTTGGGTGGGCCTGTGAAGACCTTTAGTGTCAACCCACAGCCTCTAGTCATTACTTTTCTGTGGGGAAAGGATCCTCAACTTGTTTTTATATATGATCTGCAGTATAATCCCCAGTCATTACAAAAAAAATCACTGCAAAAAGTTTTTCTCTGACTGCACAGAGAATTCAATCAGTAATTCTGACTTAAATGAAAGTGGCTTTGCTGCCTTAATTCTGCATTGTAGCCAGAGATATGTTTTATATCATTTCAACCAAATTCAGTCACAAAATTTAAGCCATTACATTATTTCCAGGGGTGATAATTACTTTCTCTTGCTCCTGGTGCAAACATAACTGTTAGAATATCTGGAGTACCCTGAATCCATATTCCAGTCCTCCAGCAGAGGGCAGGATGGGTGTATGTGTTGAGATAACACTGTACGGTCGTATTTATTCTTGAGCCATATTAGGGTGGATAAATTGCATATTACACCCTTCTTCCCTTTTATCTCCCTCCTCCTCTTTTTATTGTCAGGCTTGTAGCAGTTCACAATAACTCAATGTACAGTAGCACACCTAGTCCTACTGTTTGTTGATGTTTAAAAGACCACACTGTAAAAAAAAAACAACAAAAGTTGTGAAAACTCAATTTCGAGGCATCTGCCTTCACTAGATTTTTGAGTTTTGAATGAAACTCAAACTCTTACACTTTTAATTAAATTAAACAAAGTTTGGCTGACGTAGGATCTTTTGTTGAGATAATTTACTTTTTGTATTTAGATAAACTTGAATCTTTGACCTTTAGTATACCCAAAAAAATGTATTTAAGAAAACTGTTGGTAGTGAGCTGTGAACTTGATTTGTCATTATTTTGGGGCTTGAAAATTAAATGGTCACAATTGAGAATATTAAATTATTAACCATTATTCACTTCCACTTCTGCGAGGTTACTCAACAATCTTTTAAATGCACATTTTTGGGCATTTGTAAAACTCAAATATTTAAATTATTATCTCAACAAGACATTATTAGTTGGTAAAACTTTTTCAGAGCGTTTGAGTTGGGCCCAAAATTTAAAAATCTTTTTTAAGTCAGATGCCTTATAATGTTGAGTTTTCTCAACTTTTTGCTTTTTACAGTGTCCTTGCTTTGAACTGCTCAGGATAAAAGTCCATAAAATGCTGTTGGGCTCTTTATATTACAATAATCAATTACTGTCACTTGTTCACTACTTTCCATTTTCCATTCTGTCAGATTAATGCCTGATGAAAAGGTCAGTCAGTATTATATTCAGAGTACTATTCACTGATATTTTCTCTTTATTTCTGACCCAGATAGATCTATTCTGTCTATTCTACTTATGCATACATACACTGTTTATGGAGAGAGGTACCGAATAATGTTTTTTAAAGAGTATTTTAACACTGGCTGTGGGAAGAGGGTAGACAATGGTCACCATCTACAAAGCTGAACATCACAACCAGCAATGTACCTTTAATAACAAAGTATTATTGCCAGCAAACATTTTTCACCCTGCAGCTCACTTGATGGTCACTTGGCGCAAGGGTTGCATATTCGCACCCCACAAACCGTGTACTAGAAAAGAACCACCGTTACGTTTGACATGGATTAGATTTATTGGAGGATTTTTTTTTTTTAGTTGAGTTTTACTAAATGATTTCTATGGCTAGCTGAGACCAGGGTTTTGGGGGTCTCGAGTGAAGCGTTTGTGTGAGAAAAGAGTGAGTGAGTGTGTGTGACTTTGTGTATGGGTATAGTTTTCTCTGTTTGATGTGCAAACACAGCTAAGCAGAACCTCTTGTCATTTTCTGAGGCACTGCACTCCAAATGACCAAATCTTTATTTTGTTACTCTCAGAAGGATGATTCCATAGCTATTAGTTTAATATTTTATTAGTTTACTTGTAAGGTTATGTTCATATGGGAGAGCTACTAATAACATAATTTAGTTGACGGGAATCATGTTTTTTTTCTTTTTCGGTACAGCTCGTTTCATTTGATTGTACTCTATATTTTCTGTACTTCATTCGACATTAAATTAAATTATAACATGAAATATTCAGTTTCCTCCTTTTTTGTTCTAATGTAGGCTCATTGATAGATTTTTTAATGGGCCTTATGGGCACAGGCCTGAAGTCACAATTAACATTTCTTTGCGAAAGTCAATCACAAGGCTACAAAAAGATGCACAACACTAAACTACCACAAGGAAACACAAAGTTACCATACATACATAAAACAACTACAAAGGTACAGACAACTTAGAAAGAGAGACAAAATGACTACAAAGTGACAAACTGTCTCTTTCTATCTGGGTGAGCTCCTTTAAAGAAAGAGTGGGGGGCCTTTTACAGGTCTGTGACCAGGGGCCTCTTGTCTCAAAATCCATCCATGTGTAGGCTAGTTTGTCTTCATGGTCTTACTGATTATTGCATTACTTCTGATCCTGAACAGGGCCATAGCAGCTACCACTGAGGACAGTGAGGTTGTGTCGTCTGTATTTTTTCTGGCAATTTTGAGGTTTTAAGAACTTTAGACAATATTACATTCTGTAATTTAAAAAAAAAAACTCTATAGGTTGATTCTAGTATTTTGTAGACTACATACATATTTAACTTCTACCACTTTTAAACCAACAAGTAAATAAATGAAATAGTGGTAGTAGTTTATCCCACCATTGTGTTATTCCTGGTTGTATGATGGAGTATATGTATATATATGGAGTGCAACATTAAATGGAAAAAAAGAAGCATTAAGCAAGGAGAGGAGCAAGATTTTTTTTTAAATTAATTTGCATATTGGGAATAAAGTCAAACTTTTCGTATCAGTTCCAGATATTTAAAAAAAAAAACGAATAAAGAAGATTTTATTATTTATTTGTCATTATGAACATAATGTCAATGTTAACTTTATTCTCAACATGTAGACCTTACTCATAATGCAAAATTTTGAAAAATGTGATTTATTTTTTCTCATACTCCGCACTTATATTTGCACCCAGGTGACAATAGTCAAACAGCAGTTATTTAGCTATTTACACCCAGCCGCTTAGTTGAGCTATAAAGACCCAGAAAATCTCAGTAGAAAATAGGTTGTGATGGATGGATGAGTTTAAAGAGGCATCTACACCAAGGATGATAACTATAAAAAATACAGTTCTAAAATTGTTCTAACTCAAGCGGGTGGTGAAGCCTGGACTGCAGTTTTATAGTTGTGGTGTGAACTCCTCCATCGACTAGAGTTAAAGCGATTTTTTAACTTTATTTTTTATAGTTATAATTACAGTCCTTAGTGTGGACAAAGCAGCACACACAACTTTCTGTCTTTTATTTTCTATTTCAGTCCTCAGTCAAAATTTTGTTAGGTTTTAGGCAACAGCTACTTGGTTTAGTTTAGAAAAAGATTATGTTTTCTGCCATGCGGGTTTGGTATTTACACCCTGGATGCAAATAATATTGTTAGTTACTGGCAACTGGGTGCTGATGGCATCTGTCATATTTTTTTCTCATGCCTGGCGCTAATAAGCTACTTTTCTGTACTGCTTGTGCATATAAAGCCATGTTATTTTCTGCCAAAAAACCCAATTTTGGAACTTAAGAGCCGTTGAGGTTCTAACGTCCATATGAGTTCTCTGTTGTCAGGGCAACCAACAGTTTTTAGCCCATGACATTTTTTATTAAATATTGAAACCTAGACCAAACCAAACCTAAAATTACAGCGACGTCACATCGCGACAATGGACAGACACCCTAAAAAAAGAAAACGAGAAGTGAGCATTCAAACCAGAGACACTTGCCAGGACCCAACGACGGCCGCCGCGTCTCAGCTCATTCAACCCGGAGAGGCGGGTCAGATTCAGCCGTTAGACCTGACCGGAAATGGGTCCAAGCCTTGGGGAAACTACTTTGCCTCCGTTAGAGCAACTTTTAAATGTGAAGACGCAAAACTGCCACCAATATCGACCCTTTTAAACAAATTACCACTTTATCGAGGTGTGTCAGCGGAGGTGAGTGACGGGAGTGATGGCGGGGTCAGGTCTGTCGCTTCAGGTTCTACAGTTAACGTTAGTGAAGTGGAGCGGCCTTCCTCTGGTGAACTAACGTTAGATGTCCTGCTCCAGACCACCGAGAGCCTGAACACACCACAGGTCAATGCAGACGGAGAAGCTCTGAACCCGCAACCACTCCACCCTGACACGGCCTCACCCAGAGGAGGTGGAGGTAACAGCCCATTCAGCAGTTTAACCATCCCGCTACTGACGGAGGAAGGTACAGCATCAGGACCTTTGTGTGGAAGCTGCAGTGTGTGGAAGTAAAGAAGAGGAAAGTAATGATGAAATGTTTGAATTGGATCAAACTGTGAAGGCTAAAGTTACTTTCTGTGTCAAAATTATGAGATATTGATAATAATTCTGACACAGTCAACATTAAAATATATCAGTGTAAATTCTAAGTATGTAACAATAACAAAAACTCAAGGTATGATAAAAGCACAATAAGAAGTCCACACATTTATCATAATATTAAAAAAGAAAGAAAAATGACAACTTGAAAATAGTCAAAATAATAAATCTTATGTGTACAAAATTTTCTGTTCATATAAAACACATTTTTCCTAATTTTCTCCTTCTGCTCTCCTTTAGTAAAATAAAATAAAAGTAGGACCTAAAAAAGTGCAAAAAAATTGGCATGACCTGTCTTTGGCAATGAATGTTTGAATTATTATTTATCATACAAAAACAATGCAGCAGTCAGTAGCAGTCCTTTTATAAAACAAAATAAAAAATAAAGTAATTAACCATGTAATATCATCATCAATCAATCATCCCTGCTATTTAATCTTTTTTTCTTTTTTTTCCCCTGGAAATTGGTTTCTTTAAATATATGATATACCGGTAAGTGATAAGCATTTATCATCTAAGCTTCAATTCACATACACAGAATAATAAAATAGAAAAATCATCTGTGCCCCAAAAAGGGGGTGGACAATATTTTGATTAATATTGATATCGGGATAAGAGACTAGATATTAGGGATGTGTATTGGCAAGAATCTGGTGATATGATACTGTATGTATCACGATACAAGGATTACCATTCTATATATTTTTTCAAATCTAATTTAGGAAAACCGTCATAGTAAAATGAACACACCACTATGTGCATAAAATTTGAGTTTAAAAAGTGAACTTTTTATGCAACCAGAACAGTGAAGACTGAAAACAACTCTGCTGTTTAGATACTTGGGGGGTTTAACACAACACAAAACGAATCACTGCCACAAATCTTTGCATGTGTCATGATATCATGATACAGTGTTTTGTGAGAATCGATACAGTATCACAAAACTTAATATTGTGATACTCGAGTGTATCGATATTTTCTTGCACCTCTACCATATATCGCCTCAGATTTTGGATATAGCAAAAATGTTAGTTAGTTAGTCACATTACTGATGATTATTTATCAGTAATCTTACTGGTAATAATTTTCAAAAGCACCAATAATCATCCTAACAGTACTATTATATCATCCATAAATACTGATATTGAGGTATTTGAACAGAAATATTGTCATGTTTGATTGTCCATATTGACCAGCCCTACACCAAAATAGATTGAGTGACAAAAGGAAAAATAATGAAGACAACAACAGCAGGAATTTATGGGACACACACTCTACATTATTTAGGGGTATTTTTTTCATTGAATGTTTTGTCTGTAAATTTGTTTATCTTACAGATTCCAAAGAGAATCTTTGTCTAAATGATCCACTGTGTCTTATTCTGAATGTTGTTGTTATTTCCTATGACAGCAGGTGAATTAATCAATCCCCAAATATCTCCATCAGATCTGAGGCAGATGCAGTCAGGCCAAGACAAGAATGGATACATTAAACGGCCGATGAATGCCTTTTTGGTGTTTTCTTACATCCATCGAGTTGTCCTGCGCAAAGCCTCCCCTGGAACCACCGTGACAGACACCAGTGTTAAACTGGGCTCTGAGTGGTCCAAGCTCAGTCAGGAGCAGAAGAGGCCCTATTATGAAGTGGCTCACAAACTGAAATGCATGCATAAGCAACAGTTTCCTGGTACGGACGATAACACAACTTATAGTGTTAAATAAGATAAAAACATGTATAGCACCAGTGTGTAGGATTTAGTGGCATCTTGTGATAAGCTTGCAGATTGCAAACACCTCATCTCAAGGTACGTGTCCACAGAGCCTGTCATTTACAAACTTCCCATTCTTGTTGTATAAGTGGCCGTGCAATACATTCTGATAGCGCTGCAGTACAATTCAAGAGACGGGGGTCACGTTTGCCACTCCTCATTTGCATAAAGTTTAGGCCTAGGCTACTTTACGCAAATCAGGGAAATCTGGAAAACCTCTCAGAAAAAAAAAACACAGCCAGTGTATTTGCATGATCTATGATCCAAAAATGCCTCAATGGACACGTACCATCACTCTCCCCTTGCAAGCATGTAGGAGAACCTATAGTGGCCGCAAAACCCACGCAAAATGCAAAAAAAGACGTATCTACAGCCAGTGTTTGGTTCGTCTATTATTGGCTTCTGTAGAAACATGGTGGTTCAATATGGCAGACTAGAACCCTCTGTAGCTATAAACGGCTCAGTGACAAAAACGCAGCAATTCTGATTTTCAGGGGATTATACACAAAAGAAAATTTCTGCCATATTCTGACAATAAATCCCCTTAAATCTCGCACACTGGACCTTTTATGTGCAATAAGATATATTTCAGGTTTGGTCTCTGATTTTCATTTTCTCTGGCTTTCTGCTTTGCTGTATCATGCCAGATTATGAGTTCCGCCCAAAGAGGAAGAAAAACAGACAGTATTTATCCTCAGAGCAGGGAGCAGGACAGGACCCTGGCATTCTCTTTGTCTCACAGATCATGCCTCCAGCTCAGTCTAAGTTGCTGGGCCCCATCATGTATGCATGTCCCGTCAACATACCCTACACAGTGGGGTACTCTCCCTACCCATGTGCTTGCCAGTATAACCCAATGGGCCTCTACTCCAGAGTCAAGATCCAAAGTTCAGGGTTAGTGAAATATTTCAGCCAGCCAACATGCTTTCCACAGCCTTGGTAATGATTTGATTATGACAACTGATCAATTATAGCTGATATTCATTTTAACTGGGCTTTTTTTTTATAATCAAGCTGCACTGTCATGCAGACAAGCAAAAGTCCTTCAGAGGCAGTAAGAGTCACAGAATTTTCAGTTCAGTTACATTTGCTTTGATGCATTCTGTGGAGCGTTTTACAATTTATTTGCTGTGTGGTTATCAGGTTTCTCTACAGATATGCAAATGTCAGCAGCAGCTCCATGGAGGGAGTGAAAAATTACCACCATGCTCACCTTCAGAGGAATGAGACCGCTCCAGCCGCCCTCGCCAGGGAGCATTATTTAGCTGACGTCAGTCATGAAGTCCTTGCTGGTTCTACCGCAACATCAGAGAGCCTTGAGCAGCCTGCAGCAAGTCAGCAGCTTTTGATCAGCAACAAAGTGGAATATAGATTTGAGGATGATGTCGATGTTGTTGGACTTCTTGACCTCTAGGAGATGTTGATGTACTTTTGATTATATGGACAAATAAACAAAATGTTCTGTGGCCGTACCTGTTCATCTGCTTTTATGATGAGACAATTATCTTTGCACATATAAAGATCCTAAGCAGTTTCTTTGTTCATTGTGGATTCTGACAACAGTTAGCAGACCAAATTACCCAGGAGGGTTCAGTTGAGACTGTTGGTTCCAAACCAATGAGAATTTTATACATGGATCATTTATATTTTTACTATTCTAAGTCACACTGGAGGCCAGGGCAGAGGCATGATGATTGATGTGATATGATCAGTTTTCTCTGTCTTAGTCGGGACTCTATCAACAGCTCTCTGAGTAAAGCTGCTGAGAACATTTTTGGGGAGACCTGTAAATTACATGGTATCAGATCATACATGGAGTTGCGTACCTGCTGATACCGATACTAGCATTTTAGGCAGTATCCGACGCACTTTTTGATACTGGTATCGGAACAATGAGTATATATATTTATTTTACTGCCTTTTTATAGTATGTTTTTCATCACAGTCTTTTTATGTACACCTGTTCTCATTATGTATATTTAACTACATTACTGGACAACCTGTTTACAGTTTCACTATTACTCACCTGGCTACAACAGTTGTAGCCAGGTTTAGTGATTTAACTATGACTTTATTGTTCCTCCAGAGTCTATGATCAGAACTGTGTCCATAGCAACAGTCTGTTCTTCATGTCAAGGGTCTGTTATACAAAGCAACAATCTAGTATACAGAAATAACAGACCTTAGAATGCTGCAGTTGACCAATCAGAATAGAGCGCCTATGTTTTTTTTAAAATACATTTTTATGCATGTCAGTAAAGCACTGTTGGGCTGGGTCTGGGAAACAATTTCATTGCCAACAACTGCTTCACTTTATTGTTGCGCATATGACAAGACAGAACTTGAAAATGCAGTAGTTTCTCCAATGTGGAAGACTATTACTTCTTTTAAGTAGAGAACTTAAGTTCTTTTTCCACCACTGCTTACAACAGTTGACACACAAAATACCCACCAACACCACAGTGAACACTGAGCAGTGGTGATAGCAGCTAATGCGGTATTCAAAAAGTGGTAGTGATTACAGTTTAACTTATTATCAACACCCTGCTCACTAACTGAACAAAGACATCATGAAAAATTCAATCCAAGTGAACCAATGAATGCTTGGCCAAACCCCCGTTAGAAAGGTATCATCCAATCAGAGCTCTCGTTGCTCGGGCGTCACTGTGATTGACATCAAGGTTTAGCGAATAGGAAAAATATAAACCACTTAGGGGCGTTTCCAGGAAGAGAGTTGTTACATTTTCCTGTAATGGCGGACCAGGCAGAGAGCGAGACTATCGGGTTCAGCGATAACAGGTCAGATAAAAGCAAATAATGATTCAAAATAAGGCACACTAATAAGCACAAGCCGAGATTTTGTACGAAGTTGGTCAGCATTGTTTTTGGCCAAGAGGTATTTTAAACAGCGGTTTTATTTGTGCATGTAGCCACGCTAAGCTAACTAGCTGCTAGCTAACTAGCCTGGGTTGCCAAGCGGCTCGTCTGTGGTGTCCGCTCGTGGCACGCGGTAAACACAAGCAGGCAGATCAAACACAGACAGATGTTTTCCTCTTTTACCGGACTGTCTACTGCTCCAGGCCCCAGGGTTGTGTTCAGGCATGACTCTCGTCTTCAGTTTTCTGTGCACAAATGTTCATGTTTATTAGTCAGCTAGCTAAGCTATGCTACATTCATTAGTAGGCAGGGGCACATAACTCCGTCCATTCTGTGTTTTGAATGGACAGGCTCTGCCAGAGATTGATTGTTTGATTTTCAAGTCAAAGTATGCACTCTTACACGACGAACAGCACACCTACATTTAAACACGAATAAATAAGAATAAGAACATTTTAGAGATACATAACGTGCTACACCCAAAGGCTCCGTTTCAAAAACATCATCACGTCAGTGTTGTTACATCTTCATGAACGTATTTCTGCAGCAAAATGGTTACACGCATCATCAATACAACGTTTTGGTGATAATCAACTAAACTGTCCTAGTTAGGCTGCATCTTCCTCCTCAGTAAACATCTAACAGTAATGCAGTCTGTCCGGATCGATTAGGAGAGGAAGAGTAACGTTACTTTACATGACTTGCAGCATATAGATCAGGGTCAGTCAACTTGCTTTGCCTGGGGGCAACTTTAGCAAAAATGATAGGAGGTTAGGTCTCAGTTAATAAACAAACATTAATAACGACGTTATTTACCAACTAAAATTAATAAAACAATTAATTCTTTATCTTCAAATTAACTGGCTTATTAACTTTTATAAGTTATGATTCACTGTTTACTTAGCAACTAAATTAACTTAATGCAAGGGTTGGCAGATAAATCTGACATTTAACCCCATGAAATAATTGCGACTGCATTTTTATTGTAAATGCTTAGATAACATTTGAAAGAGTTACTACAACATCAAGCATAGCTTCCATCATGTAACCACTGAAATGTTCCAATTCATAAACGTAAACCATAATCCTTAACTGTTCTGCAGTATGAAGTAGGCTACAAATGTGTGGGATCAGAAATACTCTCCTTTCTGTCTAACCTTTGCTCTTCAGCTAATAGTTGTCTTCCCCTGCTCGTCATCTGATTCAACTGTATTTTGCACAGCCTGACAGGCCAACACACACACAAAGAGCATCCTTCTCTGTTTACTAACAGCCTTTTTTTATTTCATTGTATAAAAGTGAGCTGGCCCTCCCTCCAGGGTAGAACCGTATGAATCAATTTAGAAAATGGTCTGAGATTTGAACCTCAAGTTGGCTATCACTGATACAGAAGTTGTTAATTGTGCAATGTTTTGTTGATTATTAGTTTAGTTTATCAGTTTTGGGTTTTTTTTCTCAACTTAAAAAAGTCTTGAAGGAGAATTTTGGTGCCTTAAAAACCAAGACAGAGTAATTAAGAAATGGAATTTCTAATAGAGTGATTCCATACAAATGGCGATGTTGTGATATTCAGGAACACAGCTGCAAATAATAGTTATTTTCATTATCATATAGCCTAAGTGACATCATTCTTTTGATTCTTTTGTCCAAACATCAGCAAAAACCAAAGACTCTTCATTTACTATCATAAGTGACAATGAAAAGCAGCAAATCCTCACATTTAAGAAACTGGAAACAACAAATGTTTGACATTTTTTATTTGAAATTTACAGAAACGATTAATCAGTTCTGAAAACAGCTGGCAACTAATATAATTTCAATTGACTGAGTGATTAGTTGACTAATTGTTCATAGCAATATTTAGAAAATAGATCCTGTGGTTAGTGTGAAAGTGCTATATAAATAAAGCTGAGTTTAGTTAATGGTTTGATAACAAGCATGTTAGTTTTGATCTGGTTGTAATTCGATATCATGTTGTTGTGCTAGAATGGCGCAGCAGGCAGTGCGGTTCCGGGGCCCTGCGCCTGCACCCGCACCTGCGCCTGCCCAGACCCCAGTGTTACGAGGCCCACCGCCACTCCTAAGGCCACCGCCACCTCCTTTTGGGATGATGAGGGGACCCCCGCCACGACCCCCATTTGCACGTCCACCCTTTGACCCCAGCATGCCACCTATCCCACCACCAGGAGGCATGCCACCACCCATGGGACCTCCCCATCTACAGGTGACCGTTCCTCATTCTTATATGATATGCATGTTTTTCTTTATGGAAGTGAATGGCTGTTTTAACTTTGCCTGCAGTGATATGTGTGTATTTCTTAATTAAACGTAATTATAAGCAATGATTGTGTGATATAACGGTCACTATGATCGAGATTTTGCAGTGGCTCTTCTACTGCAGCAGTTATCCCTTTCATATCTCTGAGTATTATTGGCCATTGTGGTCAGTTCTGCAAATCATTGAGCAGCACTGCTTTAGAGCAAAGTTATATTTGTAGATTTTTTTTGCGTCTGTGTCATGAGACAGTTATTTATTTCATCAACAGACATTCCCATCTGCCTTTTGTCTCCAGCATGTTCTCAGTAGATTGTTTATAAAGTTCACTGTATTACAGTTCATATTGGTAAGCATCACAAGACAACACCTATTGTTATAAATCATGGTAGCCAATTTACAAGGTACCGCAATTTCACAGATTCGCATATCTTTGTCTAAAACCCACTCAGATTGACACATTGACGCAGGTCAAACCTGCGAGCTAGCATTTCTATTAAAGATGGAATTGGAAGGTAATTATATGATAGATACAGTATGTTGCACTGCCGTGTTTCTACACTAGTCCAGAACAGACAGACCAAACACTGTCCCTAGAAAGGGCATGTTGAGTTTTTTTTTCCAGCCACTGAAGTTTGTCCTCAATGCTTGGAAGGGGCCGGTGAGGTGAGAAGTAGTCAGTGGGCTGCATTTACAACCTCACCACTAGATGCCACTAAATCCTACACACTGGTCCTTTAAATGACTCCCTGAAAAAAAAAAGAGAGAAAGAAAAGGAAGAGAGAGGAATCTAGAACTTGCACATGTGGGGGAGTATGTGAGAGAAAGTGAGTGTGCTCAAGGACAGAGAGAGGTGAAACTTTTATCAGGAAATTATTTAGTGTAATTCTCAGGTTTTCAGTGAAGTGTATGAAAACTACACTTCAGTCTGGATTTCCTAACAGCCGTCTAATATGAACGTTGCTCTAATAGACATGAGCATCATGCTTGCATGTCCTTGTAAAAGGACAAGGTTGCTACTTACTGTATACTCTGTTCTTTATTCGAGTGGTTACCCACAATTGTAATGTCACTGAGATAACGGCAGCACACTAACTGATATTTGCCTCATTGTTGACTGATTGCTTAAAAGTTTTTAATTCTGCTCTTCAGGACTTAGGCCTCTGATCAAACATTTGTTTAATATCTTAATTATGAATGTACGTGAAGAAAAATCCTTCAGCAGAGGTATCTAATTCTTAGTTTGTTTTTGAATTTGT
>JAJHUR010094595.1:0-17001 GCA_027495735.1 Lutjanus campechanus | reverse complement strand
AAGTTACATTGTTAACAAAAAGTTAACAAAAACTTCAGCTACTTTGTTTCCTAGCTAGCAGAAACATTGTTAGCCTAGTTAGCATACTCATAATGGCTCAGCAGAAAATATCTAATTTAATTTTCTTAGTTAGTTTAAAGTTTTGGTGCAACATCACTGAAAGTTAAACCATGATTTAATCAGGTTTAAAAATAATCCTTGTTGGTGCAAACGGCCTAAATGTCTCATTTTCAAATCAAGATTGCGTCTGCTCGGTTTTCCTTTTCAAAGTGCTGCAGCCCAAAGAGACTTAACTACTGTCCAGCACTCAGGTCATGGGACAGCTACAGTCATGGCGAAGAAAACTCCTGCAGCTAAGAAGCTGTTAAAAGGTTGTTAAAAACACATTTGTTAAATACTTCATAGCCAAAAACACAAACTCTCCCTACAAGACAGATCTAATTCCCTGCTGGTTCATGACTTATGTTTTGGAAAGTTAACATCTGCAAACAGACTAGATTTATGACTGGAGGAAATAGTTCTGAACAATTTGCAATCAGATTTTGGCTTGTAGCGATGGTCATGGTTATACTTCAGTGAGAATATGAATCCAGAATAACATAATGACACCTGACTCGACCTGACTTCATGCAGTTGGTAATGATGGTTGTAGAAGTGTTAACTCAACATTTAGTTTGAGTAATGCTGTTAGAATGATAATCACTTGGTTCATACAAGCTTAGAGGAGATTTAAGGAGGGAATATTCTTGAATCAAGCCGTGTCAAAAACACCCCATAAACTGGGTCTTCAACGGGGGGTTACATTAGCATGAATCCAACATATTATTGTAGAGTGTGAGTGTAAGTTGTAAGTGTGAAAACAACAAGAACAAACATTTAAGTTACACAGCATTGACAAAAGGCTACTCATGAATGTTTGTGCAATCATGCAAGCTAGCCAACCTACTGAATCACTGTGTGGCTCCTATCCACAACAGCAAACTAGTTAGCTACATATTATTGAAACATCTTGGCCACTTAGCCGTTTTATTTGCTAGCTTGTCAACCAATACTGTAGAAGAAGAGGAATAGTTAAGAAGAACTTAACACGACTGGTTTTGGAAAATAAGAAAAACACTTCTAACGTGGGAATCAGACGAATCTACAGAGTTCATGTTTTCATTTGCTCTGGCAGATACGTCTGGCCCGCCCTCCAGTTCGGATAGAATTCCACCAGCCTTGGATTCAGTCAGGTCAATCACAACTGTTTATTTACATTTGAATCAGATCTGAAAAGTCACGTTACATATTTTGCCGTGTTGGTTGTAGATCTATCCAATTGTCTGTATAGTGCAAATTCTTCAGGCTCCCAAAAGCTCAATAATCACACTTTAAAACTAGGTAGTGCTGATCGAATGTGGATCAAGATTCTGCCACTTGACTGTCTGTTTCTCTTTCTCATGAAAGATCCCGTCCTGGTCGCTACTATTTTGTGTCATGCTTTCAAACACAGGCTCCATAAGTCAGGTAAAACTTAAAAATTAAAAAAACTCACTAAATCTAGACTTTGTGGATCAAATATGGATCGAGATTATTTTACTACATTGCCTATTTCTTGTCTAAAATGTTTTCTGAAACCTATTTTAGTGCACTGTTTACCTGCTATAAGAGAAAGATGCAATCAGGTGTAGGGATGTAAACCCCCGATCGCTAGATAGCAGTATTGTTATCTGTCTTCACTAAAAAAGTAAACTTTTTAAACTCACATTTTATGCATATGATGGTGTGTTCTTTATATGATGACTGTTGTCCTAAAATTGGATTTAATAAATCAATAAATTACCTTGCTTTCAGTATTGCAATATATTGAATCATAACCTATGTATGACTCTTGCCAACACACAGCCCTTACCAAGCTAGGCCACACTATGACACTACTGTATATCCATATAAACATATGTGCAAACCCTCCATTTAAGATCCTTTTTTTTTATCATCTGACAGTTCTATTATCAGAGAATTTTCCTCTAATTCCTGTCTGTTGCAAAGCTAATGACTTCCAGCAGCACTCTTCAGAATGTCTTGTGAGGTATCAGATCAGCACAGCAACATATAATCATGAGAAAATAATCAATTTCCACTAAAAACTATGCCATTTTTGTCAACTAAAAACCCATAAAAGCAGTCAGACCCACAGTCATTGTGGTCAGTGTATCAGCTCGAACAGCCAACAGTGATCAGCCAGCAGTAAACATGCTAACAGATTAGCTCATTCTTAGCGGTCATAGCTGTCCATCGAGACTCTCCCACACACCAGCTGCTACTAGCCAAGTGGGACACTTCACAGGATTAAACACCCTGACGTTTTTTTTTTTTTTTCACAGGAGTCTGCAGACCATGTTACTATTTGACTTTTGCTGGATCACAATCAGGAGGATGCCCATGTTTCTGTTTCAGCTTGATGTGACACATTTAGAGCTTCATAAATCTAAGGAGCTCGTCGAGACCGATTTCTGAGTCTTTTCTCCCCTTATATGGTCAAAATGTAGTTTAGTTCAATGCCGTTTTAAAAACTGTCAGTTGCAACCATTTCGGTCGGTGTTGGGACAGAATGAAAGCATTTCAGGTTTTATACTGGATGCCGTTCATCCAGCATGTCATCCAAGAGTCATTCATGTCCTAACATTAGCTCTGTAACATTCCATCTACGGTACCGCAAATAAATATGAAAAAAATCCTGACAAAGTAGTTTAAAAGCTTACACATTAGCACAACTTTTCCATGGAGACGAGCGACTGGTGTGTTCTGTTCTGTCTAAATCCGACAGCTGTATTTGGAGGCAGAGGGTAGTATTAGGCATGGCACGGAAACTATTAATTGGACACGAGTAGGAGCAAGAACATTAGACCTGGAGAGGCTGTCAGTATGACCTTTGTCACATTTTAGATTTATACATTTACTGCAGATCTTGGTTTTCTACATCACGCTGAACTTTGCCTCGTAATATATGGGTAGACAGAGTGACAACAGCCTTGCAACAAGGATGCAAAGCAAGCTTGACCTCAAGTTTTTAGGTTTTTAAAATACTTAGTTCTGTTCTTCCAAGGTATCAAAGTAATTTATTATCATACAGAACTGCATAACAAAATGAGAGTTGTAGTTCATTCATAATACAGATAAATAATTAAATTCAAAGTAGAATAGGATAAAAAAAATATAAAACAAAATCATATAAAGCAAACTTACATACATGCATATACTAATATACACCCAGGAAATAATCCTGTAGGGAATTTTTAAAAATTCGCATCAGGTTGAATGTAAATAGCAGCAACAACATGGTGATGATAACATGGCAGATGATCTTGCATTAAAAGTTTGATGCCTGGAAAACGTCCATCACCCATTTATCATTGATGTAAAATCCAGAGTCCTCCTCCCCTCGTTCTGCCAGATTCGTGCATGTTGTCCTGCCAGCTTAGAACTGATCCACTTGTCAAGTGCAAAAGCTTGATTTGCAGTGTTGTGGTGGAGCAGGCACAAAAGTCTCTGGTTTCCTGTTGCTTGGCCAGCCTGAGTCCCATTTTGTCTCTTTCATTTTTCCGACTGGGCCTTAGCCAGGAGCAGCCTTAAGTCCCAGCTAGATCAGCATGGCTCTTATCCCCGCTCTCCTCCACTCCTCCTGGGGTGACCTGTGACAGTGCATCAAGCTGATCTGGCTGGGTGGGACCTTGATCATCTCGAGGTCTACTGCTCTTAAACCCAAACCTTGTGTTTCCTTTTCCATTGCCCACCAGTGTATTTCTGTCACAGGTGATACGTGTTTCAGCGCTAAAGCTGAAAAATAACAGATTAAATTCGAGTCGTAGCAAAATTTGAAGGAGCTACCAGTTGCAGCATGAACATGCACAGTCCTACTGTTTCCAAGCATCACATTCCTCTTTTCAAATCTGCACAGTGACTTAGTGACGGGGACAGGATCATTACCCTTTTCTTGTTAAAGAACCAGCAGTTTTGTATTGCCATGGAAAATAAGTCAAAAGACAGTGATACATTAAGATCAGTTCTTTCACAGAGGGGTTTGTACTGTAAGCTCTTCTTTACATTTTTTTTTTTATTCAGCCACTAACCAAAACTTACAGCTGCCCTATCAATATTTTTATTTTGGCTAAAATAACTAAGTGGAATGTCAAAGGGATTGCTTGTATGACGGAATCACGGATAATTACAACTCAACTCTGCAGTCCCACCGACTCTACAGAGTATTTTTTGTCTTTTAGATTGTTTTGATTTTATGGCCTACAACTTCACCTCCCCTCTGTCATTAATCCATGAACAAATCTGAGCTGATTTATTGGAAGCAATAACCTTCAACAGTGTTAATACAGCCCAGCGTAATGGCAGTTTGTCAAATAGTCATGAAATGTAATCTATGATTTGTGTGCATGGACACGAATTGTCAATATTTTTCATGACAACTTACAAAGGAATCCAGGAGACCACATGTGAGACGAATAGTCAATATTGATTGTTTTAGGGATTTTTTTAAAAATTAGAATTTGGTGCCTTAACCTACCCAAGAACTTTTTTGAAAGTGCACCTGGAACTTGCATATTTATTATTGCCAACTTGAACACAGAAGGACAGCGATTAGTTTGAAAGTCTTGCTGAGTGTCATGTAAAGAAAAATGGAAAATTTGTGTCCGTGTATATGAATGTAATAGATCAAATTCATGACAGTTTCACAAACTGCTGTAAGATTGTGTTGGATAATGGCCACAAAAGATTAATCATTTCTGCTTTAATTTAATTTGAACATATTCTTACTTTGTAAATGTGTTATGGCTAGCTAGAAATGGTCTAATAAGACATCTAATAGACATGGAGCGACATTAACAGTCATTTGGAGTTGTTGTTGTAATTGTCCTATTCATTTTCCTTTTAGCTCCTACGAAAGACGTCTGGGCTTGTAGCTGCTAGATGCTGGACCGGTTAGACCCCTAACTATCTGTTGATGCCTGTTAGCTGAAAACAACAACCTGCTGCTAAAAAAAAAAAGGTATTCTAAAGTGTTATTATGGATCCCACTGCTTTTCTCGATTTGACCCATCCTAATCTGTCTCTGATTGCTTTACCCTGATATTCTTACCCTAACCCCGCCCAGTTTCGCTCCACATGCCTAAAACTAACCAACCTGACCAATGACAGCAAGTCAAATCAGAGGCAGAGTAGAAAAGAAAAGATAAAAAAGAAAAGCAGCGGGATCCATAGTAATGCGTCTCCAAAACATTAAGCTAACAAATGATAAAGCATTGAGCAGTCTCTGTATTGGGCTTTTTATTTGGATTTTGTTACATAAAAATATTGATTAATGGCTCTAACTTTTGAATTAAGAGGCAATATTTGTGTATCCAGTTCACCCTCTTGCTATGTAGTCCAATTTATTAATGCAGTTCATCATGGTGGGGGGAATAGACTTTATATTATTCTTGTCCACAACATGCCATCTGCAATTTTTATGAGACTGAGTTGAAGCCATATTAAGGAACATTGTGTGTTCCCTGTAATGGAATTTACTGGGTAAGAAAGCCACAGGGGGCCCACCCACAAGCTTTACTATTTGTTCTGGGGCTGCAGAGAGATATGAAGCAGTGATGCTGGAAGAATTGTGGAGCCCACCTATGGGCTGACAGTGGGAGAGCAGCCAGGCCTTTTAAGGTCTGCCCAAGATCCTTTGGCTCTGTTCAGATCTTGCACACATGGTCAGGCACACATGCCCATGTGCAAGGGATGCAGACAAAAGATGTATACACACATGCACACAAATCACTACACACAGTGCATGTCACCAAAGTGAGGTCACATGTTTAATGGTAGCTGAGCTAAGCCCCATCCCTTCCCTACCCCGGTCTTTGACATGTCTGCTCTGTCCTGCAAGAATTTTAGCAAAATATCGCCGATGATGATACTAGTGATGATTAACAGGAGGTAGGGCGGAGGTTAGGATGGGGGAAGTTGGTCATTTTAATCCCTTCCTTCCAAATGGACTCTTGGCTCTGTGTGTGTGGGAGGGGGGGTGTGTGATTGTCACCTTTTCCTTTTGACTAGAGTCCATCTTCCTTCCTTCCCACAGCTGGAAGCGCAATAGGCCTTCCCATCAGCCAGCAGCTGGGCTTGTCAGCCAATCAGGCACCTGCATGATTACCAACAGCTGGAAAAGTAAAAAGCGCTGGGCGGGGGGGGAGGGGCTGCAGAGACTCAGGGTGGCGGTGAGGGAAATGGGGCCAAAGGCAGTTGAGGAAGGAAAGGAAGAGGAGGGAGGCAGCACGGACTGAAGGTTAACACTGAAATAACAGGGAGAGAAGGCGACAAATGAGGAAAACAGTGACATCAAGTGAAGTAGGGAATGGACCGTTCGCTAAACCCCTCCTCTGAACAGCAACTGTCCAGTCACAGAGTGGCAACTGTAACGAGACATGGCAGGCCTGTCAAGCTTTGCAGTCCTCTCTATGTTGAAGTGGTGTGCATGGGGCTTTAGTTCTCTGTGTTTTGTGAGTTTTTTTTGTGTCAATAAATGTAAAACACAAGAGCAAACGCATTGAACTTTGACTTTTTCTGCTCTAATGTATGCTGCGAACGTTAGCATGTCCGGCTAGCTAGCTTTTTACCTGCAGAAATGTTGCCCCCGGCAAAACATAGATTTAGTTAGATTTCCCAAACTCATTATTTCCAGGAGTTAAATTGTTATGTGGGGGTTCGGTACATATTCAAAGTGGGCCGATGACGACACTTGCTCTCTTAGGTCTAATGCTCAAGCTGCTCTAGCTGCGTGTACCTGTGTGTAACGGCTACCTCTTGCATGCCTGTGGTGTTCACACAGACAGTTTTACTGCAGTTGAGCTGCTGCTGACAGCCCTATCTTTCTACACTGAGTTTTGAAGAGAAGAAAAGAAGTATAACCAGAAAGCAGCATGATTTTTTCCCTCTTGTTCAGAGAGAGAAAGACAGACTGGGGGGAGGAAAGAGAGCACACCAGTAAAACACTGCCCTGCACCTGATATTTTTCATGTTTGTGACATATTCTACAGATAAAGACAGTATGATACTGTGATGAAAGGTTTTGTGTTGCTGATATGGTGTCGATATGCTGCCAACAGTCATTTTCACAGTGTATTTTTGCCAAGAAACACACGGGACAACTGGATGACTTTGCAAAACGCAAATTTCAGGAAATTTCATTTCCTGAAAAGTAGTAGTTTTGGACATACAAGGTTTCTGCTTGACAGGGACGATATTTAAGACCCTTTTATAGACTGCTCGATTTGTCAGACGGAAACCTTAAAGTGATACTCCACCCTGTGAGAATAAGCCATTTTGTATGTACTCACCACTATGCTGATGTGATGATGGGTGAAGGTCTTCAGTTCACAAAACAATCCTGGAGTTTTAGGAGAAACAGGGTAGCAGCCTCATCCAGTACAATGGCAGTGAATGGTGACCACAGATAAAACGTTAAAAATAGCACACAAAACAAACACAAAATGTCTCCATCCTGCTTGTGTGGTGTAATCCAAGCGCCCGCGAGCCGCGACATTAAAAATTAACCGCAAAAAACGCCATTTACTTCGGCATGTGCGGCCATTAGGATATATACGAAGTCTCGCAAGATCGACGCCATGTTTACATCTTACCCGCTACATGCTACAGCTGATATTTCTGCTAAAAACATGGCGTAAATGGCGTTTTTTGCTTTGTGTGCTATTTTTAACGTTTTATCCATGGTCACCATTCACTGCCATTGTACTGGATGAGGCTGCTACCCTGTTTTCTGCTGAAACTCCAGGATTGTTTTGTGAACTGAAGAGCTGCACCTATCATCACATCGGCATAATGATGAGTACATATTGAGTGGGTTATCATGGAAAGTGTAGTATCATTTTAAGAAATCAGCAGGAGACTAGTAGCATTAGCTAGTTACATGTAATCTGCTAGCGAGAGCCATCATTTTAGCGAGTTTTAAGACATTTTTCGATGTTAAATCTGCTGCCTTTATCACTGTTGATAGCTTGACAGGAGTAGCATAAGTAACTAAAGTAACTAAGGAGGATCCGAGCATCGCTAAGGGTCAATTGCAGTGTTTTTTTGTTTTTTTAAAAAGATGTTTTTCTTTTTCCAATCATTTTCAGTCTTTTTCCGTATTCTCTCTGACAACACTTCTGATAGGTCCCTTTGCGGACACAGTATCCCTTTACATTGAGCTTTACAAAAATCACATTGTATCACTGCAGATGTCCTTTATTGCCTTGTTGTGGGATAATTATGTGAGGTCACACATTTGAAGGGTGAGGACCCCTAAATATGAAACACATGCATCGGCCTTTTGGGTGTAATAAGTATTTGCTGGAGTTAATAAATTGGTGACAACGACTTGGGCTCAGCTCTTGGACGTTCAGACATTCTGTCCTACTCTGAAACGATCAGATTTTTTCTAATTGTATATGAGTCATGTACGCTTTTTATGAGTGTCAACGGCACACAGGGTGAACTTTATTTGAAACGGAGTAATGGTGTCCTTCATTCACTGCCTGGGTGAATTGGAAATATAAAACGCCTGAACTCCAAGTAGCCTGAGGAAGCTAATTGCTTCTGCCATCCTCAAATGTTTCTCCTCCCCGCTTCCCTCATGTTTGAGATCGATCTGAGGCTCGGTGCTTTTCCCCGTGACCCCTCGCAAATTGTGTTTCCTCGCAGTGCACAATAAACATAACATGCTCGCTGTGCTTTTCATGGTCTTAACCATAACATAGTGAGTGTTTTTAATGACACTTCTTTGGCTTGTCAGACTGAGGGCAGCGCTCTCACCTCTCAGTGGCTTTCTGAGCCGCCTCGGTTTGATTGCGCTTCCTCTTGCTCAGCTCTGAAATCCACTGCGTTTATGAGCACATTCATCACTCTCGCCTCAGTGGCTTTAAAGTTTTCCAAGACGAAAGGGAACATCTACAGAACAGTCAAAGAACATTACAGGGATTACAGGGAAACATTACAGGGATTTTAAAAAATAAATCATTATTAGAATAACCACCTATTTTTTTCCAGTAGCCTATAACAGTTCTTTTAATGAAGATTTAAGTTTTGTGTCTACAAGGGTGTAACACAAATCGACTGATTGTATCTATTTATTTCACAAAAATGAGAAGCTTTAGCAGAGGGGAAAATACACCTCATGGCATATTGCACAACATGTCTGCTTGTGTATATGATGTAAGGAGCAGTGGTGCAGTGCACAGTCTACCCACTTATTTTTCAGTCAGTATTGTATATACCCACTTCTAAATCCTAAATCCTAGTATGGCAAAGTCATGACCTGCCCTACTCTGCCTCTGATTGATGAGAGGTTGTTGTGAGGTTCAGGGATGGGGAGTGATGATTGGTAAGGGTTAGGGTAACAATATCAAGGTAAGCCAATCAGAGGCAAAGCAGAGCCAGTCATGCCTTTGCTTTGCCATCCTAGGAAAAACTGGAACCGTGTACTGTATCTATACTTATTAACAACAATTTACATCACTTTGATAAGTTTTTACACTGCAGGAGACATCAAAGTTGAACACCAACATACTGTTGAAACTTCTAAATTTCACAGACTTCCCAGTTCAAACTGAATGCATCATAATGCACGAGAACCACAAGGAGATGAAGAGGGAGACAAGACAGAAGAGATGAGCACATATAACACAAATCTATATGCCTGTTTGAGAAGTGCTCTCTCTCTCTTTCTCTCTCTCTTTGCTGCGAGTCTGCATCATGTTTGTTTGTTTTTTACCTCTTAACTCTCTCAGGAGTAAATGACGCTCATGTTCATTAGTTGTTCACCATTCACCAAAAACATGAGCACGTTCAATGAACAGTGTGTTTTTAGCATGTTAATTTACTGCACTGGATATGCAAAAATAGTCTGGCATGTCACTGTTTACAATATAGATGGTTCTCAGGCTGCTTTAAAAAAAACAAAAACCATAAGGACATAAAATAAGAGTATAACAACCACCACACCACTACACCTCTGAAGAAGTGGCCAAAATGAAAGTAAAGTTGGTCTATGATAAAAATGAGAAAGCTATTGATGTGAAATATTGTACATTTTGCATTAACTTTTTAAGAGATGGATCATAGTTTTTTTCAGTTTGGTATAGTATTTTTTTTTTTCATTTTGGCAAATCTGCATCGTGAGAAGTCATGCTGCTTTTGCTACTAGCGGCTGTTGTTGGCACTGAGCGTGAAACAATTATTGGATCACTTTGATAGTGAGGAAAAAGAGAAAAGAGTGGATTCTGCTGTATAATATCGTGTTTTTTTTAAAATTTGATTTGATTCAGTTATGAGAGACATTCGTGGCAAACTGTCCCGATCGACTGATGACCTGTACGATTAAATAAACTGTAGCATCTCTGAGTCGTGTGCACACCCACTGCAGGTGTTTTGAACAATGAGCCACAGAACACAGACAATAAAACAGTGACGCTTCCTGTCATCATTTCAGCAGAGTCGAGGTGTTTGGAGGGGGGGGGGGGGGGGGGGGGATAAACCTTTCAAGCCGAGGTGTTGTTCTCCAGCATGCAGCATAGGGGTGAGATGAAAGCCAGAGAGGGGGGAAGAAGACACAGCGGCAGGACAGCGGCCTGTTGTCCTGTATCAATCTAATCTGGATGTAAACACAGCTGCTGTTAAGGAACTCATGCATGGCCCATATACCAGCCGGCTGTGTGAAATGAACTCTGACCCAGCAATAACCTTCTGGTGAGAAATCCAAGCCTGAGAGAATGAATTCCTATAGTTGGGTATAGAATGTCATTCCAAGGGGACAGGCTTTTGTCCATGAGGCAATCACTTATGTCTGCTGCGCCTCTTCCTCAACCCACACACATAGACTCACATGCATTCTGGCGCACAAACATGCCCGTATACGCTCCGTCCCTTCCTCTTTCGCACATACAAGCCATGGAGTGAAATATTCATATTCTTTCAGTCCCCTCAGCATGCCACCTAAATTGGACCATCTGGCCTTGGAGCATATAGCATGCTGCTGAGTGAACAAAGCAAGGCCATTACTGTAGGAAAGAAAAAGAAGGGAGCGCGAGATGGCAGAAAAGACGGGGATGGGGGAGGAAAAGTGGGGCCATGCAATTTTAAAGACAGTCCTAACACTGCTCAGTGATTTTATCATGGAGTCTGCCACGGGTGAATGCTTCGAATCAGGTAACTTTGTGACAGCATTTGGGGATGACATCATCCCTTCGTGAAAAGAATGACTCACAGGCTAAGAACTCAATTCTGTGCCCCCCTGAGTGGAGGCATGGCATAACATGTGCACTTTCCTACTTATGAAGGTGGTGTGTGATAGTGTGGAGGCCCACTTCTGCCAGTATGATGAGGGATCAGGAAGTCATTCATGAAAAACTTTTTCATTTCTCAAAATAATGAGTTCGTATCTGAAAAATAATGGCTTAGTATTTCATAATGACTTGGCAAATGGTAAGAAGCGTCCTCAAAATAATGAGAAACTTAATTAAAGTAATGACTTTGTATGTTATTATTTCCCCCCAAAATTAGTTAATTCCTAAAAATATGAACTTACTCAAAATAATGACTTGGTATTCATAATAATGCCATAGTGATTAAAAAATAATGACTTAGTATTGCAAATGATGAGTAACATTCTTAAAATAATTAGTATTTTGTCATTTCTCCAAATAATGACATAGAAACATTCCAAAATAATAACTTAGTATCTCACAATAATGACTGTGTATTTCATATTAAGGACTATTTACTATCAAAATAACGTTAAAACAATGTACAGGCTCATTTCATTCACAGGCTGTTTAATGACCTCAATCTGGCTATTATCATTTATAAATATGAGAAAAAAAACTTTTCAATAAGAACAAGGCTAAACAGCCCATTTATTGGTTATGTCCGTTGTTAAGGACGGAGACAAAAGATGTTCAGTGCAACATTGTGTTTGTTAAAACAGTTACTTCTAATGTAGGATTACACAGGTACGTTGTTTTACACGTTTAAATTCCTAACTTTACAGGTCAGACATAGGAAATGTCAATGTCCAGCCCTCCAGTACTTTTCTTTATTCATTATACTGAAATACTTTATCAAATTAACGTAGTTCCTCAAAATAGTGAGAAATGTTCTCAGAATAATGACTTAGAATCTGAAAATGAAGAGAAATGTTCTCCAAATGGTGACTTATGACATAGTGACACATTATTTTGAGATACTAACTCTTTATTTTGAAATAGAAGGTCATCATTTTGAGAATGTTTCTCATTATAATGACTTCCAGGATTGTTTTTCATCACAGAAATGGGCTTCCATATGATGGACACTAATACAGACAAAGCAGAGAATGTCTCAGGAAAGATGGAGCAGGAAACAACAACAAACATGAGGTAGATAAGGATGAGGTAGTTAGAGGAAGGAAGGGTGGAAAATGTTTCTGAAAGGTGTAATAATAAAAAGTATGAGAGAGAAAATGCAGACAGAAAAGATGAAAGGATGGTCCGTAGCTTTTCCCACGATGCTTCAACTTTTAAAAACCTGAGAAAGACAACTGTATGAAGTTCAAGAAACATGAGGGCAGCTCACAGCGAGATCCGGTATATCAAAACACAGCAAGGCTGGCGTAACATCCAAAACAAATCCAACACACAATCCTACCGCAGCATTTGAAGAGGAAAGGACAGAAAGGGAGCAGGAGTGAGAGAATAGACGGCTACTACCAATAAGACCCTCAGAAGTTTCAGAAATGTTTTCTTTTTTGGATTATTGTGTCTTTTTGGCTGCTGCCCTGTTTGTTCTGTTGTTTCTTATTGTTTGTGAAGAACGATGCTGAGCAAACACCAAGTCTAATCTAAAAACACAGATGTTTGGCAGGAAATTAAATTATGTGGCCACTCTGTGCCTACCTTCCCAGAATTCTGCGTTTATCTTGTGTTGAATTCACAAGAACAAAACGGTGCTGGTGAACGCCACGTGATCGATGTGAATAAATAAATAGCTAATTAGTTTAACTCAGCCAGAAGTGGAAAATCCCAGATCCCCAAAAGGCCGGAGCGCACAGTCTAACTGGAGTCTGAGTTTGCCTTTGATTGATTATGGAAAATAATAATATGCACAATTTCTATGGTTACTGATGGAAAAGCAAAGTGTTTTGCAAGTAATGGAAGACAGTTATGCCTCCACTCCCACTTAAGTGCATCTGAGATGCGTGCAAGCGTGCCGCTGAGGGGTGAGAGGCCTGGATTTTGCTGCTGCTTTCAGATGAAGGTTGGTTTTGGGAGGGACAAGAATCTGTCCAAGAATCAACTCTCCAGATTGATACTTTTATTTGCTATCACCCACAACCCTCAAAGTTTCCATTTCAAGGCAAGTGCAGCATTCACTCATCCAACAAAGACTTCAGAGGCAAGTGTGTAGGTACTGGGCTGGTGTTGAAGGGAAACAAATGAAAAGGAGAAACTGGACAGATGTGGTGCACTGTGTTGGAACATCTGAATGCTTCGTTCCAAGCTCATTCTTGGCTCATCGAGAAAGATGAATCAGTTTTGGTTTCAGAGGTTCGCCATCCTTCCATTCGTCTTCTTCTGCTTATCTGGGGTCGGGTCAGTGCCAGCAGGGTATTCCAGATGTCCCTCTCCCCGGCAACTCTTTCCCAGGCCAGATAGGATATGCAATCCCTCCAGCGAGATCTGGGTCTACCCTTAGGTCTCCTCCCAGTTGGATGTGCCCGGGAAACCTCCGAAGAAAGTCATCCAGGAGGCATCCTGATCAGATGCCCAAACCACCTCAGCTGACTCCTTTCAGCAGCGGCCCTGCTCCAGATGTCTGAGCTCTTCACGCTATCTCTAAGGCTGAGCCCAACCACTCTACGGAGGAAACTCATTTTGGCTTTTTGCATCTGCGACCCCATTCTTTCAGTCACTACCCAAAGCTCGTGACCATATGTGAAGGATTGAACGTAGATTGACTGAGAAATCAAAAACTTTGCCTTTCAGCACAGCTCTGTCTCGTCATGATGGTCAGATGCAGCGCCCACATTACTGCTGACACTGCACCAATCCACCTGTTCAACTCATGCTCCATTTTACCATCACTCATGAACCTCCCAAGATACTTCAACTCCTTTGTTTGGGGCAGCAACTCTGCCCCCCACCCGGAGGGACAAATCCACCATTTTCCAGCAGAGCACCATGGCCTCAGACCTGGATGTGCTGACTCTCATCCCAGCCCCTAATCCTAACCCACTGGACTGCATGCTGCTTCAGTGCTTGCTGAAGGTAGCCTTATAAAGCAAAGAGAACCACATCATCTGCAAACAGCCACATTTCTGAGGTTCCCAAACCAACACTCTTTCAGAATTTCTGAGATCTGAGATCAGAAACTATTTAACTATGCAACCTACTTATCCATGGTAGAAGCACAACAAGGAAGGAAAAGGATCAAATCTACAAAATCTGAGAAAGTAAACACAATTAGGCTCTGCTGCTGAAATGTTGCTAAAGGGAACCAAAGCACAGACTTGCCATGCCCAGTGGAATCAGCCTGTAAGAGTGATATCACCACATTTCATGGATAAAACAATCTGAGAGTTGCCTATTTTTACCCCCAACACTCACCTGTTTCATATTTAAAGGCCTGCAGAGAGAGAAGAATAAAAGTTGTACCATATACTACAAGTCTTTTTGGAGTTTTGACCTCTTGGGCATCTTTCTTCTTCCCCTCATGCATCTTGGAAGTAGTTACGCCAGAATCCCCTACTCTGCATCTAAACCATTCAAGTTCACACATGCTGGAGGCCGAAACACTGAAACTGTCAGGAGCTTTAAAATTTTATGATTTACACAGTTTGAGTTGTGCTGTGCTCAACAGATGCGTCACGTGAAGAATGGATCGCTTTTCCAAGAAAGGCCAGAATGGGTGACAAGCAGGGCAAGCCCCACAGTAAAATTGACGAGGGAGAACATAGTTTGACCCAAGGGTGACCTCTCATTTCCAAAGGCCTCCCACCAGATGAACAGCTCTAATTCAAAGCTAAGATTACTCATGGTTAAGAAAGATACACACACATTAGGCTGTGGTGAAACACAATATGAACAGATCATTTCATTTTAGCAGCTGACAGAAAATAAGGGCAATGAGGGCTTGAATGACTAAGCCTCTCTGGAGCTGAGATTAGGCCTCCATCTCTTCATCCTTGTCGTGGCTGTAAATTACTCTGCTCCCACATTAAGGGGTTTTGTGTAATTGCTCATCAGGAGAGGTGGGAATAAACGCTCAGTTGGCTAAAAGTGTTTGGGGGAGAGGGGAGAATGTGGTCCTGAGAGCAGGCACCATGTGGTTTGTGGTTACTCTTAGGGGGGGAGATTATCTGTTTGTGCCAGCTCCACATTTCTCAATGTAAAGTTTGGGTTTCGGGTTACCAGACAAGGTGAGAAGGGGTTTTGTAATTCAAGTCCTGCGGACACGCTGCACTTATTCGAAGTAACTTACACCGCTCACTTTTAATCCTTCTCAGTTGAGATTGTAATAAACGGGCTCGGCTTGCGCCACTTTAGTCAATCAAGTTTATTGCCTAGAAGGTTCACGATGGGGCTAATGAAAGTGGAATGAAGTGGTTTGTGGTAAACACTTTATAATCCAAACTAGTGTATTTTTGTAAAGTTCTCAAACTGTTTGCAGAATGCAAAAAAAAAAAAAGTGAGTCAAAGAAAACATCACAAAATATAAGGGGAAAAAAGAACACTATGTTACAAAGATCTAAATGAACTGCAGAAAACATCGTTGGTGCCAACCTTGCATCCATTCAGGAGCCACGAAACATCACAGCAGACCCCTGACAAGCTGGACACGGTCGGTCCCAACTTCTGCCCTCTGGTAGGTGCTACAAAACACTGTAGACTATGCCAAAACAAGCAGACACAAGAACAGTTATTTAACACACAGTGTCACTCTGCTGAACACTTAATATCAATCATATCGTGTCGATAAACCTGTAACCCCAAGATATCTACTCAGGTACAAATATTGATGGCAAACCTCATTTCCAAAAAAGTTGGGACGCTGTGTAACACAAAAAAACAGGATGCAGTGATTTGCAAAAACATTTCGATCTATATTCAGTTGAATACAGTGCAAAGGAGTTGAAGTATTGTTTATTGGAAATATTCAGTCATTCTGAATTTGAGGCCTGCAACACATTCCAAAGAAGTTAGGACAGGGAGCATGTTTACCACTGTGTTACATCACCTTTTCTTTTAACAACATTCAGTTGAAAGTGAAATCCTTGCCCATTCTTGCTTGTCATGTCTTGGCATCATCTGACGGAAATAAGCGGGGACATCCCTGAAAAAGACATCTGGATGGCAGCCTATGTTTCTCCAAAACCTGTATGTCACATCTGTCAAAGCCCCACTGATGCTGAAAAAAGTACAGTTATCCATCTCAATGGGTACTAACACATCCCCATACAATCACAAAAGCTGGCTTTTGAATTTTGCGCTGGTAACAATCTGGATGGTCCTTCTTATCTTTGTCCTAGAGGACACGACGTTCATGATTTCCAAAAACAATCTGAAATGTGACCTCGTCAGACCACAGAACACTTCTCCACTTTGCATCAGTCCATCTCAGATGAGCTCGGGCCCAGAGAAGTCAGCAGCGTTTCTGGATGTTGATATATGGCCTTTGCTTTGCATGGTAGACCGTTAACTTATATTTGTAGATGCAGCAACAAACTGTATTTACTGGCAATGAGTGTTCCAGAGCCCATATAGTACAATTACGAGGGTTTATAATGCATTTTTAATGCCTGAGGGGTCAAAGGTCATGGGCAAGCAATGTTGGTCTTTGGCCTTGTCCCTTACAATATGTGCAGAGATTTCTTCAGATTCTTTGAATCGTTTAATAATATTATTGATTGTAGATGGTGAAATCCCTAAATTCCTTGTAGTT
>JAJHUR010094594.1:0-28454 GCA_027495735.1 Lutjanus campechanus | reverse complement strand
ACAACAGTGTGATTAATTGGCATAGCCAGCACTTTTTGCACTTTGCACAGACCAGAACCGCAGGTGCACTTGGAGGTGTGCGCACAGTCCGAGCACATTGCACTGATTGTTGTGCTTGCATAAATAAAATGGAGCCCTTTGTTTCTTATCAAAGCTTTACTTTGTGCTTTTGCTCCAACACCAAAAAACTTATTTTCAAGCTGAGCCTGGACCTCCTCTACCAGAAACCCTGCCTCAGAGTGGCGTGTCATCTACATGTTGGAAATTTTTATCTTTTTGCCCATACATGAGAAGGAGGAAGTACACAGGAGTTCAATATGTCTTACGCTGAAACTGGTTTAATAATACTTGGCCAAGGAGAATGAAAGAAATAATCAGTACATGCTCTGTCCTCATGTTCCCTTCAATTCTGGAGTTTCAGTCCTCCGGGATAGTCTTTGAACATTCACAAACAAGGTCATGATGAACCGATGCCCAAATAAGGTCAGACCCAACACATTGAATCAGCCTATTGGTCTGTAAATCCGAACACAAGAATTATGAATACACAAGGTCTGAGAGCACTGTTCAACACCCCTGGCTCCACAGCTCAGGGTCACTGTTATCCAAACCAGATTACAGTTACGTCTTTTCCATTCAGAGAGACAAGACAAACACCTCTCCGACCTCAGCTGCCATAGCAACACTATCAGGTTTGTTACTTGTTTATCTGAAAGGACAAAAAGGCTGCATCTGCTGTCTGGAGAGATAGTATGTCTGTTAAAAGTTAGTGTAGGTATCTCAATGGCTTCAAGGCCTTAGCATGTTTCCTAAAGATTGGAAAATTCCCTAACAATACAGTTATTGTGTTTACAGGTAAAGATTATGATTTGGGCATGCCACACACCTCCGGTACAGAAGCAGCCAGTTCAACTAAGGGAAGTCTTGGAACTCTTCTGTCTAAACCACCGGTGGAAGGTGCTAAGACAGACAAGATGGAGGAGAGCCTGACGTGTGTTATTTGCCAGGACCTACTGCATGACTGCGTCAGGTAAGATCTCAAGGACTGTGGCGTTCAAACAAATATCCAAAGTTGGGGGCTCTGACCATACTTCTAAGATGCTTTGCATGTCCAATAAAATGCTGTGTATCTATGTAAGTTTAGTTCTCTTGTTTTTGCTTCAGCTTGCAGCCCTGCATGCACGTCTTCTGTGCTGCCTGCTACTCAGGCTGGATGGAGCGTTCTTCTCTTTGCCCCACCTGCCGCTGCCCCGTGGAGAGGATTCGTAAGAACCACATCCTCAACAACCTGGTGGAGGCTTACCTCATCCAGCATCCAGGTTAGCATAGATAAAGATTATCTTTTAATCATGACACATTGGCACTTTATTTTATTCAAAATGGGAGCACCTATATTGCCTTTAACTGAAATGATTCAGAGTGGATTGGAAAATTTGCCTTAGATAACAAGCTTCTTAAAAATGTCTGCAAAACATACGTAGCTGTGGCTCAGGTATTTCTGCCAAAGTTGACATGATAGATTCAAATGAGCAAGCAAGACCTCCCCTTGTTTAAAAAATGTTCTCATTAGGTGCTGACTTTTTACATGTTTGTGTGTCCTTGTCTGTCCCACAGAGAAGTGTCGCAGTGAGGAGGACCTGAAGAGCATGGACAGCCGTAACAAGATAACTCAAGACATGTTGCAGCCAAAAGTTGAGCGCTCTTTCTCGGACGAAGAGGGCAGTTCAGATTATCTCTTCGAGCTCTCTGACAACGACAGTGACTCCTCAGACATTAGGTGAAGGATCTGGTTGTTTTATTTGTAAGAAACCAGGTTCCATTTGGAATTAGATTTATTTTCGATTAGTGGAGCTTAGTCATTTGATTTCTGCTTGTCAAAATTTTGTCACACATTTTGATTGTTGTCTGAGCATTTTGAGGCTATACCTGTTAAGTCTGTTAAGTAGTGTATAGTTACCATGGTTACAGGTGTGGTTACTGGAAAAGACACTGTTGACTTGTTCACACATGCACAGTGTTTATATGACTTAATGAGGCTCCACAGTCATACAACCGATTATCTTCAGTCAGTTCTCATTATGAGCTGTCTGTTTGAACAGAACTGTTCACTAGCTGCTGTTTCTGCTCACCAGGTATTAGCATTAGCACAGCTACCCGTTCTCTCCACTGCAGAATAGGGAGTTATGCAGAAGTTGAATTTCCTCACCTATTTACTAAAACACTGATCACTGTCTTCTAGAGGGAGATTGAGATGGTTGATCATTGATATTAATTCTGGAACTTACTCATTTCCGCTGATACAACCATAAAAGATGGCCGACTGAAAGTAACTGCAGTGGCGTATTGACATTACTTGATAAAATTATGTTAGCTAACCGTTTTATAAATGTCTAAATGTCGTAGATTAATTTAGTCCATCAAGATTTTTGTTATGATGAAGTTTGTATTCATACAGTGTAAAAACAAACATTCACTCAACTGTGGAAAAAGCCGTCAATGTTAGAAGCCTTGTTTTTGCTTGTTTTGTGAGACTGTTCTCCATGTTTTTCTTTTGTGCATTTTGTCTCCAGTCAGCCTCTGGTGATGTGCAGACAGTGTCCAGGCTACAGGAGGGACTTCAGCCAGGTGCTGTTTGCTACAGGTTCAAACTACTGGCTCCCTGGTCTGCCACCTCCACCACCTGTACCTCCTCCACCCAAACCAGCAACTGAGGAGGGCGCTGCGAAGCCCACTGGGGAGCAGCCCTCAACATCCTCTGATACCACTTCAGGTGAGGTTCAGTAATTTAAGTTAAACATTTTGCTCAGTGGCAAGTTGCAGGGTACAGATTTTTGTTATAATCCTAAAACAACAAGAAAGAATTGCAATGTGTGTGTTATTAAATTATAATAATAAATAAATAATTGGAAATGTGTCTGAAAGAAACTTTCTGTGTCTACTCCTGTCTCCAACCCTTTTCTGCTCCCGTCCTGTCTGCAGCTCCTCAGGAGTACCGCTGCCCCCCTCAGGGCTGCCATCTCATCTGCACCTGCTGCCTCCAGCCGATGCCAGACCGACGGGCTGAGCTAAACAGCCAGCAGGTTATTGCTCAACAATGTAAGTGGTCCCTGAACTTGTTAGTCCCTCTGTAAACATATAATGTAATCTGGTTTATAAAATTATATTGTAATTTAGAAAACTACATCTAACTACAGGGAAGTATAGTTAAGGAGTTAATATAGGTAACCATATAGGTACCATAAACCACCAGTCAATGTACATTTTAAATTGCATAAGGCTATTCAGTTGTAAGACAGATTAATATATAAGTTGAGGTACACAATACATTTAAATCAGCTTATACTTTGCCAGCCATTCACATGTATGGTAAGATTTTTGCACAAACTCCATTATGCACCTCATATGCATGATGTGCTGTGTGTTGGCAGGTGTGCTGTGCCAGCGACCCTTCTGTCACATGTACTGGGGCTGCCAGAGGATTGGCTGTCAAGGCTGTCTGGCTCGATTCAGTGGTATGTATCTGTTTCAGCAAAACAGCCCCAGGGGATCTCCACTGTGGGGCTTTTTTCTGGGTAGTGGCCTTCAACCAGAATGGGATTTTTTCTGACTAATGCCCAGACGCAAATGTAATTTTGATGATTTTCATCCTCAAATTATAAGCACTTTGTGTTTCCCACAACTAGGGCAGCACAGTTATGGCCAAAATTAGAATCACAATTATTTTGATCGATATTGAGATCATGATCATTCTTACATTTTTAGGGACAAATTATTTTCATTGCACTTTCACATTTAAATAAATCATAAATTTCACTTCCATGTTTTGCTGCCTTCCTGCTAATGTGTAAATCTGTGTATCGTCTAAGACTGGTTCTCATCCACAGTGCACCTACTAGACGCAAAATATAAGTTAACTTGTACAGCATTGCTGTTATGGATGTTTGAGTTGACAACTGAAAAGTGAAAGCAGTCTGTTGGTTTCATTTTGGGTAAAAAGTGAGTCATTGTTTCAAGGTAGCATGCCTTCGTGCATTCATCATACTGTAGTTTGTAGTGTTTTTTTAGGTGTTTGATCAAGTTAGTTGTATTACTTTGCCACACAGACAAAAAAATCGCATGCACGCTTTGCTCAAGATTTCTCCTTGCCCTAAAATCACTTGCCCTAAATCCTAAATACTGCCAAACAACAGATGATCTATTTCAAAGAACTAGCTCTTCATCAAATGCTCCAGACATTTTCAATTTGCCCATCTGCTCTCTGTTGTATATTACTCTTCAGCTCTGGACTGCAGCCGCAACATCCAGGAAATTTTGTACAGACTGCCGCTGCAGGGTGTCTGGCTGTCAGCGTAGGAGGTGCTTGATTTGATATGCAGCAGAGTTTTCTATGAGCGGACCACACATTTTTAGTGTCAGCGTTGCAGTCGATCATGTAACTGTGGGAGGCCGTGATCATGATTAATTTTCGATTGTTCAGCCCTACCAACAACATTATTCTTAGCAGGAAAACTGATAAGTCATATTCCTGCATATTTATGTGAGAATTCAGCTCGTCACAGCAAAATAAATGTAGGTGTTTTCCTTTTACAGCAACTACAGAATAGAAGCTAGATTGATTCCACAACCTGTACACAGAAAGCTAAACTAAACCTACATCATATTTGAAGTATCAGACTTTGCGTAATAATAACAAGACACAGTGTGAGACTTAAGGAGTGCTGCTCAGGAAATGAAACCTGAAGCATAAAAAGTCCCTTCTGTAATATGGCCTCTCATATTTATTTGCACTGCAGATTTAGGTGTAGTTTTCTTGATGTTTCCTAGCTCAAATCCACCATTTTTCTTCTTTTTTTTTCAGACCTTAATCTGACAGACAAATGCCTGGATGGAGTGCTGAACAACAACAACTATGAATCCGAGATCCTCCAGGTAAGATACTGTCTGCACATGTCAGGTATTTCAGTGACATTCATCTTTTTTTACTGGTCAGTTATTTCTTTGTATTGAATGCATTACTTATTTAGGTCAGGGGTGTAAAGGGATGGGTGGTTGGTTCAAACTGGGGCAGCTATATTCCCTGTGATGATTCTCTAAGACACTCTGGGCCTGTGTGTCCACCAAACAACTTTTACAGCCCTAAAATAAATAAACTCTTCAGATAACAAAATGTCACCTGCATCAACTAAAGCCGACACTAGACTGCGCCCATGCTAAGAATGTAGAATGGTTGAAATGCAAGTCTGCACCTGCTGTCATATGTGATGATAATCTGCTTTTGTTTGCGTGTTTCTATCTTGCACCAGAACTACCTGTCCTCCAGAGGGAAGACGTGGAAGGATCTGCGCACAGAGTCTTTGCAGAGCTTACAGCAGGGAAACTACTATCTTACAGGTGAGACTTCAGATCAAAACCCATCGCACTTTGATTACGAAGTAGCGGACTGTGATACAGGTACATCTTGAAGATCGACTGCAACACTCGCAGCACAAAAAGAGAAAGTGATAATATCCTGTCCTTCTCAACTCTGTCAGATTGTCGCATTTCTGCAAATGCCATCCTGTGCTTCTGCTGCGGCCTGCGAGCATTCAAGGAGCTCGCCTACAAGTACAGACAGAACATCCCTTCATCTGAGCTGCCAGGTCAGACACACCAAGATTATTTTTCACCTTTTCAGATAACTTGGACATAAAATGCTACTGGGGTAAGACTTATCCCAAAAGTTAGTGTTGTACCCATGTAACAACTTAATTTAACGTTCTTTCTTCAGCTGCTGTAACATCTCGTCCCGACTGTTACTGGGGACGCAACTGTCGCACACAGGTCAAGGCACATCATGCAGCGTAAGTCTTTTTGCATACAAAGTACCGTGAAAACTTGTGTAGTCTCAAAAAATCTATCGGCTTTCTAGTGGTTATGTGGATGTAATTGCAGTTCAACCGACAACAATTAAGCTGCATCAATGTGGTCAGCGTCAAAGTAAAGTTCTACTATTATCCAGAGTATGACAATATTCAGAATTTGATATGGATCATATAAACAGCATATTCCATTTTCATATTCTGAATTAGGCCTTATTCTGAATCTAAAGATTATTTTTTGGGCTTATTAGGCTTTTATATTGATAGAATGGGGAAGACATGCAGCAAAGAGACACAGGCTGGAATCAAACCCATGGACACTGCTGAGGACTCTTAGTCTCCGTACATGGGGCATGCACTCGATCAACAGAGCCACCGCAAGCACACCTGCTTTGAAAGATTGTGATAGACTTAATTAAGAGTATGCACAACTGCTTGTAAATGGGAATGTTAGTGGAATATTCATTTTCATCAGCTGTGTAACCTGTTAAGTACGAATATTGTCTTTTTCAGAATAAAAGCAGAAAAACTGAATAGTTTGTGCATGTAAATGCTGAGTGATTTGTGTCTCTCTGCAACAGTGAAACATTAATATGTTAATTTTTTAAATGTTTCAGTAAAAAGCCATAATATGTAATTGCTGGGCCGTGAACATTACAAACCCATCTTGTTTTTGTGGTGATGTCCAGTCAGAATACTCATCTAGCATTATCCACAGCTATCCAGAGGCTGAGATTAGAAATCCAAGCTGAAATAGCCTGTAGTTCTTCCATAACACCAACTACATCACAGCGACATCACTGAGAAATGTATTGCTTCAGTTAACTGCATCAACACTGATTAAACAGCCTCATAAAAAGTCATGAATTTTCCCTTGAATATACATTAGATGTTTATTATATGGACATGTTTTAAGTTGTGAAATAGTTTATTTTGAAAAGCCGCATTTTTTATATTCTAGCTGGATACCATTGCTTATCTTTTTTTGTGCTTTGGTATCAGAGCTGTCAGGTTTTTAAGTCATAAATCTGTGAGTAGCTCGGACTTCGCTTTGGACAGACATGACAGAGATGTGTTGTGTGCTGTTCACGTCTGTTACCACTAGAAGGAGTCCTTGTATAAACTTGGTCCCGTAGTTCTTCATGTCCTCTGTTTGAAGACCTGTGCTTGATGCTTCATGTCAAATCATCGCTGTGGTTTTATGCACTTAATTTATTTGTGTTTTTTTCTCAATTTTAATTCCAGAAAATTCAACCATATATGTGAGCAGACGCGCTTCAAGAGCTGAAGGAGCAGAGCGGTTCGTCTCTTCACATAAGTGTCAAAATGTAGATAACTGAGCATCTCGTAGACACAATCTTGTTAAGTTTTGTCCATTCTAGCTAACTGCCTTCCAGATGTTATGCAATAACCTAATGCAGAAATTACAATCAGTATCCATTTACAATAATGACCAGTGTCTTACTCGACACAGGGCTGTGTGAAATAATGCTATGCACAATAACATTAAAGTTAACTGTTTACTAAAGGGTTATGCTGCTTTGTAGAGTTAAGACTTGTGGGTGCATTTAACACCAGCCACCATTTAAATTAACATACAGTTTGTCTGTGGCTTCATGCATTCATCCAGTCTACCAGGTAACCAACCATCAACTGTTAGTAATTTATTTGTCGTTTGTTAAAAATGCTTCCTGATATGTCCTCCTGCCTATGTGGCAAAAAGGTTTCAGTAGTTTTCTCAGATTAATTGAGAGCGAGTCAGGCAATCTGTTTGGATTAAGGCCATTTATGTACACTTTACACATGTTAATGAGCATGTTTTATATCATATCCTCCTCAGGCCTTGGTAAATGAGGCTGAAAACATTATGTATAATCACTTTATTTGATTGTGACATATTTTAACAGTCTTCTTAAGAATCCAGGGCTTCCTACAACATGATGCAGACTAAAACCTCTGTCTCACAGTGAAGGGACGCAGAGTTTTACAGTAGTAGCACCAAGACACCAGCCGTTTCCAAGATCCAACCTAGGTTAACCATGTTATAAAGTGAAAATGTCTCGCTTTTTAGAGACTTTTCTTTCTTCGCCGTGGCATTACCGTGTTCCCAGACGAGGGCAAAAAGCCACATCAAAGCCCCAAACACGTATGTACAAGGGTAGATGCATAATCCCATGTGATATTTGTGTAGGATTGGGAAGGGGATCAATGTGTTGTAACACTGTCAGAGGGCACGGGGGGGCCTCTGTTGTATGCTTTGCTCTAGATAATCATCTCCAAGGTGATTACAGTAGTGTAGGAGGGACGCTTTTTCAGAATCTTGTAGTAAGGGCTAAGCTGTGATGAAATGCAGTTAGTCCATGTAGACTCTCGTGAGGAAAAATAGACTGCACTCCAAGAATATGCTGAAGTTATGTTGGTTTTAGTGGCACTGGCTTGTAGAATAGATGAAGAAGAGAATGGTTAGGAGAATAGTGCCAATACAACACAACAGTATGTTCTGTTAATTTTTTTTATTATATATATATGTTATAGCTTGCTTTTTAATAGAGGTTTATTCAGATGTTTTTGAGATATTAGCGGATCTGTTGGATTTGGTTAGATTGTTTTCTCTGGTTCCTCAGGTACACAAAGCTGCTGTTTTGTTGTTTGTAATTGGTAAACCATGTTTGGTGGTTAGAAAAGTCCCGGGTCAACATGTAAAAGCTGTCACTGTTCAGTCGTGTTGAAACTGATGACCTCTCATTTATGACTATCATCACCCAAGTGTCAGAGAGTCCCCGTCATGCAAACATGCACAGCTAGTATCGATGTCTACTGTAAAAAAAAGAAAAGGACAAATCAGTCTTTGTTTTTTGGACTTAATTAGCCTTGTCAAATCTAGACATTAGTTTCAAGAGGCCTTATATATTAAAATATGAGGAGGAAGTAATAGTCATGATGTTTTTGTACACTATTATTAGTGTGTAGAAAATGCTGGTGGACGTGAAGAACGAGGGAGGGGAAAATGTCAAAAGTTTTTCAGTCGTAGAAGAATATGTACTAAAGATGTCTAAAATGTTTGCTAGATGTGTTTATATTGTACAACTTTGAGGATATTTGCACATAACTTGTCTCTCATAACTGGAATATGAGGAGTTTCATTCCAAAATGAGATATACATCATCAGGAAGAATAATTTGTTTTTTTTAAGTGTGCCAAAGTTTGGAAACAATGCTCATTTTTCGATATATAGTAGACTACAACTAATGATTATTTTCACATTTCATAATCGGTTGATTATTTCTCAGTTAATTGATTGGATGTTTGCTCTATATAATTACAAAAAATAGTGAAAAATGTCAGTCAGTTTCTTAAAGGGCAAGATTACATCCTCAAATGTCAAACATACATTCAGCTTAATGTCATAAAGGAGTATTGACACTAGGAAATATATGCATTTTAGAAGCTAAAATCAGAGAATTTTGACTTTTTTTCTCGTTAAAAAAAAAAATTACTTGAGCTGATTCATTGATTATCAAATTGGTTGCCGATGGCTTTCATGATTGATCAATAATCAATCAATCCTTGCAGCTCTAGTAACATTAACCATAGCAAATATATGATACTGTACGTGTTGTTTTGGAATGTAGCTCTTCATATTTTCATGGTAAGTGTTGGTGGCAGAATGGGGTTGAGAATGGGCACTTTCCTGGCCTCCGCCGGAGCTCCTGAGTTAATTTGCGGCGTTAGCAAGGTGGTTTAGGTGTATTTTTCTTTTGTTTTCTTTTTTCTTTTTTTTTTTCTACCCTTTCAATCACGGTGGGTCCACACTGGCATTCCTTAGAGGCTCAGGCCCTCAGCACAAACCCGGTCGATCCCCCGACAGAGTGGCTGAGTTTTAATTATTCCCTACCGGGGATCTGGGCACCCTAAGCCAACAACAGTCCCAAGCCGCTCCAATCAGGAATTGGTATTAAAGAGGCTTTGGAGGAGTGCTTTGCATTCTCCCTGGCGTGGGGTATGTTGTATGCGAAGGCAAATATTTACTCACTTTGTGTGCAAAAGTCTGGACCAGGCTGCTCAGCAGTATGGGAGAGGCAGGTTTCATTCTACCTCATCACAGCTCCCATCACAGCAGTGTGGGAGACTGAACAGGCATCAGAGTCACACTCACATCAGTTGAGAGCTGGGCACGCACCGCTCTATATATGAGAGGTGGAAGTCCTCACTGATGCCTGTAAACTTTGTATGCAATGCACTATTTGAACAGATTAGATTATCTAGACTATAATCAGCTTCCAGTTAAATCTATAGAGTAGAGTACTAGGCACATGCAAAGGTGCTGTGAGGACTTGAGTCCGACAAATATGTTTGAGCATTTGATAAATGCCTCTTTGCCCTGTACATTATCCTGTATGTATTAGCAATGCTAAAACTGTCTTTGAAATGCAAGAGGATCTGATTTGCCTGTTTATCTTAACAAATTAAAAGGCTGATTTCACTGTCTGTACAAACTGACTTGCTTTTGTAATGCTTTAAAAGTCCCGCTCCACTTAAAAACGTGTTTTTCTTATTTTACTTGGGTGTTTGAGCATCACTGTGCAGAAAGATTTATGTGCACTAGAATGTTTTTTTTTTCACTTTCATCTGCTGGGAATTTTGTTTGCTCACTTATAATCTTTAAGGACTGAAAGTAAGAGAGGATTCTGTGAAGAAGCCAAATTGTGGCCCAATAAGCAACTTTGACAAGAATGATGTCAAAACCTGAAACTTCCAGCACACAAACTGAAAACTGACTTCTTTGTAAAGTAGAAGACACCTTGTGTCTAACAGTAAAAAAAAAAAAAGCCTGTTCATAGGTTCTGGATTTTTCAATGAGGGAGAAAGAGTAACGTAATTTTATTAAATAATTGAATGTTTTGTGGATAAGGAGTATCTGTGTATGTCTTAAAACTTGTGTAATAGTCATTTTAAAGGGACAGTTGTGGAGATGTATGAGGTATTTATTAATTGCATTCTGGATGGCGGCTGGCACGCCTTCAGTTTGGAGCAGTAGCAGGAGTCCCAGTGTAGGAAGCTAGGCAATGTACTGCTGTGGACAGGGTCAGTAGCAAATTGTATTCTAGCCGCCAGAAAAACAAAATGTACACTGTAGAATGTTTTCTCTGCTTTATCTTGCCATCAGAAAGCATTTTCTGATTGGAAACTGCTGTTCTATAAACCAAATATTGCTCGCTCCAAAGCAACCAGAGTCCTTTGGAGTTGCTGGTTTCAGGTTGCCTCCATCTGTTAGTTTGTTTGCATGACTTAAGTGAATCCAAACTAACAGATCAAGGCAGCATTAGACCAGCAAACTCCTGTATAAGGTAAAATTATTAGCCAAAGTGTATTTGGCTTGTATAACTGGTTTCTCGTAAAAAAAAAAGCTGTCTTGATGGCAAGGTAACGCATTGCATATATTTTAAATATAGCACACACTTAACCTGACATTGATTTTTGTTTTTTTGTTTTTTTCCAATTAATTTATTTTTTTCTTTTGGTGGTTCTGCTGACCCTGTCCACAGCAGTATATTGCTTGGCTTCCAATACTGGTACTCCTGCTGCTTCTCCAAATTTGGGGCATGCTGACTGCCATCCTCTGTAGGTAGCACGCTAACTAATGATAAGTACCTCATACAACTCCACGTCAAAAAGTCTGATCTATCCTTTCAACATGTGCTGGATCAAAAAAAGTCAGAAGAAAGATCAGCGATCGTCTGATCCTAGTTTTGTCCCAGATTTGAGGTTCCTACTGACCATGTAACATCTTGCATCAGATCAAGCACACAACATGTGGATGACATAGCCTTTATTAAAACTTTACATTAATTCATAACTCATTTTTAAATACTATTGTGATCACTAATTCTCTCTTTTATACTACATAAGTGTATATTAGTACTCTATATGCTTTTACGTTATTTTGATTTCCCTTTTATAATCCAGTATGAGTCTTAGAAGTACATACTGTATGCATACACTGTTGCAACATTAATATTAATGTATAATCTATGCTCTGCAGGACACTTTTGGGTAGTAAGTAATTTTATAAGCATTTATTAGCCTGTGCTAAAAAAAAAAAAAATAACCACATGAAGAACCACATTAAGGAAGAAGCAGAAATCTGGCACAAACTCGACAATGAATGAGCTATTGAAAGTGCAATGGTTGCAGCATTATAACTCGCTGAACTGGTTAATAAATCTGGTTAAAAGTTAAGTGCTCCTAAGAGTTTGGGGTTGAGGGTTACATATTAGAAAATACTTTTTTGTTCATGTTTGCAATCAGTCATCTTTTTTTAAACACATAATACCACAGCAGCAGTCAGTGCCTTGGCATAGTAAGCAGCATATTATTCCATCTTTGTCCAAACACAACTTTATAAAAATAGAAAACAACTAGAGTGAGAAGAATATATTTGCCAGCAGGAGGCTACAGTATATGTAGTAATCATTTTGTAAAAGTTGATTTCAGAAATTAAAGGTTATATACTGTATTTAACAAAGTGGCAGAAATACACAACTGGCCCACCAGAGTCCCTGCTCTTTGCACCACCATAAAGGCCGTCTGGTCACATCTGGTTGGTCACACTGCACAGCACTGTGGACTGATTCAGAGACGGCTGGCTGTCACTGACTGTGTGTGACTCGGCGTTGGAAGGAAGTGGACCCACACCTCCTGACACCTGGCTCCCCCACGGCCTCCACTCCGGTCTGGCCCTCTGGCTAGGAGGGCTGAGGCTGGTGCCTCCGACGACTGGCCTCTTTCCCTCATATGTCCCCCTAACCAGTCCATTCAGAACGGCGGAGGCAGACGTCTGGTCCAGGTGCTCAGCTGAGACCAGAGGCTGCCGGTCCTCCTCCTCAGAGATGGCGAACACCGGCACGCTGATGTGATCGCCCTCGCCGGGGAACTCGCGCCTCTTTCCGGCCGGGCCGCTCTCGATCTGACACTGGGAGGATGAAGAGGATCCGGGTCCCGGTTCTGAGGGGGACCCCTGGGCGTGAGGAACCCCGGAGGCCTTTGCTGGGTCTGCCGTCCCGGAGAGCAGGCCAAAGCAAGGCCCCGTGAAACGCGACCGCCGTAGGTTGCTGGTGGAGTTGAGACGCCGCTGCCTCTGGGCGGGCTGTGTGAGGGGGTAAGAGGCGTTGCTGATGGATGAATCGGAGATGGTGCTGGTGTCCGCCTTGGCCTCCAGGTGAACGTCAGAGAAGACCTTCCTGCCATCACCCGCTCTGCAGTCAGCTACCAAACTGGATGGAGCCTGGAATGATAGGAGACTATTTGTAGATGACACTATAACTTTTACTACCTTAATAGAATGCAGCCATTTCTCATGTTGCAGTTTCCACATGCACATCTAATGCGTTTACAAGCAAAAAATGTCTGCATCGAAAAAAGGCCCATATGTTGCTGAATATAAGCAGGGTACCCATGGGATCTTAAAAGTATTAAAAAAAACATAAGTATTGAATTTCATTTACAAAGGTCTTTGATCTTTCATAGAATTAAATAACATCATACAGAAAATGCAGAAAATGTTTTGTGCTTGTTAGACAATTTAGTCTGTTTGGTGTGACTTGGAAGTCAGAACAGTAGAGGTGCTGTGTACGTCAGTGTATTTGCTTTACACTCTTGCCTGAGGAGTGTGCACAAGCTCTGGTGTGAACCAGAAAATGCACATGCTAATGTTAGCGTCACACCTCAGACATGTTCTTTAAATGGCAGCAAAATCCCAAAAATAGTTTCATTTATTTATGTTTTATTTAATTCAGTTAGTTTTCTATTATATCCTTAACACAACAACAAATAAATAGGATAGCATAATCTGTCAATTGTCATGTCATTTGTCATTGCGCACACACACACACACACACACACACACACACACACACACATATGTATATATTAAAACATCAAAAGGTTGCAGTACTGACGCTGTCCACCAGCTTGGTGAAGGGACTGGTGGAATTCCAGCTGCACCACTTCTTATGCAGCTGCGGCAGCGGGGGGAGGAAGTCCTGGAAGGTGCGTACGCTCCACGCTCTCGGCCTGGCACCGCTGCCGTCCTTGGTGGATCTGCTGCCGCTGGATGAGGCGGTGGAGTCTGGTGAGGGCCAGTCACCTGCAGGGCTGGGACCAGTGTCACTGTGCCGCAGGAACCTCTCCCGTTGCTAAGAGGCACAGAAGGCATAAATGCGTGAATTAAAACGAGAAGTCTGGGCCTATCTGCACCAACAGAGGCCTTGTAAGTGACATAGTATACCCTGACTGGGAATTTTAAGCGGTCTCAGGAGATTATATTATGAGCTGCCTGAAAAATGATAATTTTACCTCTGATGTACATGATCCCCAACTGCTCAGTGTCTAGGAGCAAAGACTGTGGGTTCCAGATATGACAGTGTGTTCATTTATGCATACCAAGCACAGGAAAAATGTGCACCAAACAAACTTTTGCTGGGAGAACAAAGGTTAAATGACAAGAGTGGCCTAGAGAGGATAAACAAACTAATTAGGACTGAAGACGACCACTCAACTTAATAGCTCACATATCAGAGGTGGCATTATGCTCAAGCACTCGACAGCAGCTACAATGGTCAATGACCTGCACAGAGCAGCAAGCAGCTTACTGAATCACGCACGCATCTTTAGTAGCGAGCACTGATCGAAAGACTGGACTCAAATAGTAACAACAGCACTGTTTTATCCCACTGTTAAATGTTAATGTAAATGAAAAGACAGATGGAAAATACTCTCAGGCAACAAGGTGAAGGTATCAGATCATCACTTAAATATGTCAGACACCAAGTGACAAAAGTGCTAAGAAATGATAGCAAGTGGTACATTCTACTAAAAAAATACATCTCAAACACTAAGTCAGGTATTCTTTACTGCCTAACACTAGAATTAAGTTGCTTGCAATCATAATTGTAGCAGTGGCTCTGCTTTGTAAATCCCTTTCAGCTTATATTCAGTTGAATACAGTACAAAGACAAGATATTTAATGTTCAAACATTACTTTTTTCGGTAAATATATACCAACTATGAATTTGGTGCCTTCAAAATGTTCCAAAAAAGTTGTAAAGGGGACAAATAAAGACAAGGAAAGTTGAGGAATGCTCAGAAAACACCTGTTTTGAACATTCCACAGGTAAACAGGTTAATAGGTGACAGTATCATGATTTGGTATGAAAGGGGCATCCTTCCAATGAACTGACGGAAAGTGAAAAAGTGTGCTATGGCCTATTTTTGGAAATCATGGACATCTCGTCCTCCAGGCTACAGATTAACCATCCAGGACCATCCAGATCGTTACCAGTGAAAAGTTTATAAGCAACTTTTCTGTGACGCAAACTGTCGATAAAGTAATGAAGAAATATGAAAATGTTACCGTGACAGCTAGAAATGAGCCAAACATTGACACTAACTGGTAAGTTTCAATAAAAGCTAAAGTTAGTGCTAACATCCAATCTGTACTCTCTAACAAGGCGCACATCACTCATAGTGTCCAGTCGATTCTGAAAAAATGCATCTTGGTATCTCTTCAGTCATCATACATTCAGCTTTTATAAAAAAAATATTTCACTTTTAAGGGACTGTTATGGGTCCTTTAAAATTTGCTGAGGGAAATGGTCACTAAGGATTGTCTAGATAGACATAAGGGAGTACTTAACCCTTTGATCTTTATGAAAATTCTTTGGGTGATTTTATTCAACTCATTTTTTCCTAAGGCTTCCGTAGATAAAAAAATTAAGGGACACCTTAGCCTAAGTGGTTTTATGCAACATCAACAGCACAGCACCTATGATGGTATAAGGCTGTGTTAGTGTCCATAGTACCATGGGTAACTTGCACATCTGTGAAGACACCATTAACGCTGAAAGGTACATATAGGTTTTGGAGCGACATATGCTGCCATCCAGACGATGTCTCTTTCAGAGACGTCCCTGTTTTGTTTTGTTTTTTTGCAAGACAATGCCAAGCCACATTCTGTATGTGTTACAACAGCGTGGTTTCTTTGAGCGTGAGAACTAGACTGGCCTGCCTGCAGTCCAGACCTGTCTCTGGAAATGACTCTTGAAATGTTTGGAGCATTATGAAGTGCGAAATACAACAACGGAGACCCCTGACTGTTGAGAAACTGAAGTTGTATATCAAGCAAGAAAGGTGAAGGATTTCATTTTCAAAACTTCAACAATTCTGTTCCCAGTTCCTAAACTCTCACTGAGTGTTGTTAAAAGAAAAGGTGATGTATCACAGTGGCAAACATGCTCCTGCCCTGACTTTTTGGAAACACAGTGCAGGCATCAATTCCAGAATTAATACATTATTAGTATATAATGTACTGTGTTTACAAAAAACAATAAAGTTTATCAATTTGGACATGAAATATCTTGTTTTATACTGTACTATGCTGTATTCAATTAAATATAAGCTGGAAAAGAATATGTTTTCACACAATGTCCCAAATATTTAGGAATATTAAGAACTGACTGGCTGCATTTCCTCCTCACACCTGAATTCCTCGCTGCAGATTGTGTTGTGTACTACATTAATGGATTAACGAGAAGGAACTGTGCTGATTAGCTTGGCCCGCTCAGTCACACAGCCAGCCAGCTAAGCGCGTGTGGCTCACGTACCAATCTCAATCACCATTTATTAAGTATATTAAAGCTGTCAAGAGAACAGCATGGGGTTTTGGAATGATATGAGTCACATTAGTGATTTTGCATATGCACAACTCTTACCATCTGTACTGTACATTGCGGGTCCAAACACGTGACTGTTTGAGAGGACACTTCAGCGTATTGAGACTTGTATAATAGTTCATATTTGCTTGAGCAACCATGAGAGGCTAATTGTGATTGACAAAGGCCACGTTATCCTTCCTGATCGGTCAGCTGCTGTTGATCAGGGGAGGGGGAAGGTTTTAGGGGTTGCAACCATCAGGCAGAGAACGAGTCCAGATAATCCTTTACACCAAGTCACTAGCAGCTAGATTTGTCTAGACAAGAATTAGCCAGGGGTTTAAATAAAATGTTCTTTTGGTCACTAAAGCCCCACAAACACAATGGCAACTTTGACACACGAGGTGAGAAATCAGCTACAATCACTCAAAAAGCTTGGTTCCAAAGGTGGAGTGTAAGACCCTTAATGGGTGCCTAGAGAAGCTCGACATACTCAAATTTTGGACAGCAAGGGATGTACAAGAGCATTTTCATCACTTTTCATGCCTTTTTTTCACCACCCTGCCTACAGCAAGAAATGTTGTAGAGTCTTTTTATTGCTTTATTGAAACAAAATTGAGGTTCCTCTTAGAAGAGGTTGTTTGCATTTGTTAACAAAATGTTATCAAATGGGTTTTCAGGGCTTAATGCAAGTGTACATAATTGTTTGGCATGAAAATATGATGCTAACATGGAAGTTCACCTGCCAATGACACAGAGAAGATAAATCTGGCATTTATCAGTGATCTTTGCCACTGTTAGCCCATGCAGCATCTCTCAGACATTATTTACATGGATGTCTGCATTGAGGACACACACAGGCAGACCACACACTGTGTGCCAAAGCGTGCATGACACACACACAGACACACAAACACACACACACACACACACACACACACACACAATTGGAGCTGGGAATCTGGCTCTGTAGATAATACTCCATTAGCCTAGGCTGCAGAAAAGCTTGCCAGTCCTTCAAAAAGCTGCCAGAGCTGTTTTATGCCAACTCTTATTCCAAGAAAATACAAAAGAGAGCAGAGAAAAAAATGCCTGGTCGAACCGTTGCTTCTTCCTCAACGCTCCTCCCATCTTTTTAATTATCCTCATTTCCCATTTATGCCCTCATAGTTTTCATAGTTTTAGACCGTACCAAGCGTACGCCAATAAAATTGTGACAGCCTTATTAGGAACACTGGGTCAATTCAAAGCACTGAATGCCCTGTCACCTCTGATGTTCATTGGTTCAGGGATCATTTCTCCAAAGCGAGGAGATCACCCACTGAGAGTTTGGCCTTGAGATTAAATAGACAATTTCCTCGTCCACTGTAGAGCTACGTTCAGTTAGAACTATTTGACTGGGGGGCGCCTCACAGTGTGCACCCCATGTACTATGGCTGAGTCCTCGTCGCAGCGGCCTGAGTTCAGTTCCAGCCTGTGGCTTTTGCTGCATGCTGTCTCCCCTCCTCTCTCTCACCTTCCCTGTCTGTCTTCACCTGTTCTGTCCAATAAAGCCAAAAAGCCAAAAAAGAGTCTTTGAAAATGTAACTTTTTTTGCTGGACCCACTACAAAGTAGGGCCAGTCCTATAAATGAGAAGGACTTTCTCCAACTGAGAGATAAAGTTACATAATCGGTCATAACTTGATGAAGATACACCACTGGTGGGTCGAGCGTTTTGGTCTTTCAAAATGAACAAGCACAGATAGTCCCCAATTCTGTTCTCAGGAGGCTATCTGAAGTGTGTGAAAGCTTGTGCGAGGTTTAAGCTTTCCACTGCTGTATTCTCAGAAATGCCAGGGAGCGTGCAAACAAAACATTCTGTGAAGATGCAAGAGGTCAACCAGTGTTACCAGAAGAACATCGCAGACCAAACATGGGTGCTCTGCTATGCTGAATTAATTAATTGTAATCTCACATTTACTCATGGACATACCTTAATCACTGTTATACAATCCCTGTGAAGACAGAAGTAAAGTATTTGGAACATTAAATGTATTCTAATGAAACAAATGTTGAGTATCCTGTAAACAATTTGATTCTGTTGGCAAAAAAAATATTTACTCACATGTGGATTTTTTTAGATCTCCTCCTGAAGCATTTAAAAACTAATTGGCCGACTTGGGGAGCCGACACGCTTGAGGCGCGATGATGTCACTTTTGGTACGCTATGTTGAGCATAAACAAAGCTTTACAGCGAGGCACAGACCGTCCTCAATTATGACCTCAGGAGCACATTGACCCATGTTACAAAAACGAAGCCAAATATCCTCGATACGAGCGCTGCCATCTTGTGCTGGTGATGGCATCTGGAGCCAGAGTCTGTGCAGCAGTGATCAGAGTTGGAGCCATGGTATCAAGTTCCCACCCATATACCCGGTCGACTCAATCATGAACAGAGCTCAGCTGTCAATCATGATGCGAATGGGATTTATGACCTATACCTATGACCTGGTTGACTGGCTAGTCAACCACAGAGCTACCAAGATGTTTTGGCTTCACTTGTGGCTAGTTGTCATGTTGTTCATCTTTATATAGAGTATGTCAATGGTGTCGACCTAGGCATATGTCCTTACTTGCCCACAGAGAAGTGAGAAAATAGTGGCTGTAAGATAGTGGCTCTGTGTAGCTTTGTGCAGCTTTGTGCTAAATGCTAATGCCAACATGCTCACAACTACAGTGCTAAGATGCTGATAATTTGCAGGTATAATATTTACCATGTTCACTGTTTTAATTTGGCATGTTAGCACTTGCTAATTAGCACTAAACACAAAGTACAGCTGGGGCTGATGGGGATGTCATTATATAGAGAGTGAAGGGATCACTTGGTTGACACACTTCATCCTGAGGGGGTGAAAGTGTCTGCTCCATATTTCATGGTGATGCAACAGTTATAAAGACATTTTACTCAAGACCACAAATTTCAGCCTCATGGAGGCGCGAGAAGAAAAGTCGGGGGGGATCACCAAAGACAGGCTCCATCATCTGTGAATGCTGAGTGTCTGCACTGAATTTCATGGAAAATCCATGGAAGTGTTGTACATGTTTGGGGAAAATAATGTCCTAACTGGGTGATAACATAGACAAGTGTTTTGGCACGAACTGTTTTAGCCTTACTGTGTGAGGTGAGAAGGGTAGTCTGGTCGGGCTCGGGGCTGAAGATACAATGAAAACCTCATCTGCACCCAGGTCAAGTTCAGTCAAACCACTGCAGGAAAGGTCCACCTCTGCATTCTGGGAGTTGTCACCACCAGAACTGACTACAGAAACACAGAAAAAAAACCCACAAAGGCAAAATATATTGAGAACACTGATAATTTTAGTGGTTTTATTGAACTGTAATAGTGCTTGTATAAAAGACTTGGAACTCAGTTTCAGAGAGAAATCAGTTATTTAAATCAGTCATTTAGTAATTTAATTTATACGACATAACAGTTTTCACCATTGAAAATGTATTTATGCCAATAGTCCACATTGATTTCATACTTCTTTAAGTGCTGTAAGCAGCAGAGCTTATAATGTACTGTTATTTAACTGCTTCAATGAAACAACATTCAGAGTGGGCTAATCTCAACTCCTTCGCTGTTTATAAGCTGTGTGTTTTGGTGTAAACTCCTTACACCGTGACTGCAGCACACAGAGAGGGGGACTGTACTCCCCTGTTGTTCAAACTACTCCCAGGCTGCTTTGTGGGTTAAATGCCACAACCCACAAATCTCTCAGCCTGGTTTCAGTCCCACTGAGAGAGAGAGAGAGGGAGAGAAGCCTTTGGATTGTTCCAGGTTCAAGCCTGTGTGTTGCTCCAAAACGAATGCAATTTTCCTTTCCATTGAAAACTCTACAGACCCACCCAGAGTCCCCAGAGGGTTCCTCATACACAGTTTGTTTTTAATTTAACATAATATCTTACCACATATTTATAACACAATAACAGTTCAACCTATTACCAGTTTGTGAAAGCTTGTAACGCTCAGTGTTAGGTAAATCTTTCCTAGGAAAACTCCTGGAAGGCAATTTAGATTTCCTGTTTTCCATTTCCAGAAACAGCTGTGGCAAATTGCTTGGAATAAATAGACGAACTGGGTGGTTATGAGCACAGATAACCACCATAGACGAACATACAAAGAAAGAGCACCACCTAGAGATCCTCATCAGCAGAATATCCAGTCCTACACTGTTTGATTGACAGGTCATCTCCTGGATCACTGCAATTGAGGCACATTCCTCAAAGCCAAGGCCTTCACTTTTAAGTGACTGCACTAAAACTTTATCAGATCAGGGCTTTGCCAGGAAATGGATTAATGGCAGATTTATATTCCTGAAGGTATTATTATCATTCCTAAAATTATTGTAGTCAAAAGGCCAAACACGTTGTGTAAATATAAATCAAAATGAATGACATCCACAGTAATGTGCAATTGTGGGCTTTGGGCTTGCAGCAATATATCTTAGACATTTGTGAGGGGAACTGAGACCAACAGCATGAACACAGTAACTTTCACTGCTTTAAGGGCCACTATCCAATATATCAGTCTATTCACTGTGTGTGTGCATTTTTATGTGCACAGGTGTGTGTCTTCCCAACCTGTGTGTGGCGAGCTGTCGTTGTTGTTGTCCTGCTCTGTAGTTGCCTCCAGGTTGATCTGATTCTCAGCCATCAGCTGCAGCTCGCTGACCTCGGCCCCGGTGTTCTGCACCCCTTCTGGCACCTGCAGCATAAGCACAACGCCATTCAGTTCATCCACAGCACTTTGTCATGATAATAGCAGTGTAACCATGGTCAATATAGGCGTTTTCTTGATTAATCATATTGTCATATTGGCCATTGCATTTTCCCACAGCTCAAGGTCATGTCTTCAAATGTCTTGTGGGCACCCTGGCATCTCAGTTGGTAGAGTGTATGCCCCATATACCAAGACTGTGAGTCATCTGCAGTGGCCCCAGCCTGCAGCTGCATGTCACTTCCCCGTCTCTCTCCCCCTTTCCTGTCCTCACTTAAGCTGTCCTGTCTGGATAAAGGCATAAAAAGGCCCAAAAAATGTCTGGTTTTGTTTGGACTAACAGTCCAAAACCCAAAGATGCTCAATTTCACGTATGACAGAGAGCAGCATCGCATTTGAGAAGCTTGATCCAGATAGTGCTGGGTGAAAAAAAATTACAACGAAAAAGCAATTATTTGATTATTTAAGTAGTTTCAAATTAATTTTCTGTTGATCAACTAATTAATCACCATCTAATAGTTGCAGCTCTGGATTGCAGTGAATGCACCCTTTGAAAGAGTACTCCAATGTAGCATTGCCCTCCTTTAACAACTGACGATGGACAGTATTTAACAGAACCAGAAATACCATCTTTTTTATTCCTTGTCAGAACCTGGTCCCAACAATATCCACAATGCAACCCGACCTCCAACAGTTCAGTCCAGAGATTCGTGTGAGTCATTCTATTAGCAGCTAATGTAGCGTGGAGCCTCTACCCTGCATCAGACATCAGGGGCAGGCTACAGAGGTCTGGTAAGCTCATGTCTTTTGAACTCCACAGCCTCAGGTTTTTGTTTTTTTTTTTTTCATTTTCAAACTTGCAGTCTTCAGTCCCAACCGACCAACAGGAACTCAAGCAACATCTCTTGAGGCAGCTCTCTCTGAAGCCACAAGAAGCTTTATACACATTTTCAGCACCTGTAAACAGACTTTGCTGTGTATCATTAGTGGAGTTCAACTTATATAAAATGTATTTTTGTTGAATTAGTCTTTAAATAAATCATCAAAAACAAAGACTGATGAGCTATAAAAGTCTTATTATGCAAAGTCTAATTGTTACTGACACAACTGACATTAATAATAAGACCAAACGGGCTATAATATTAATTATATACAGCCTTTAGGGTGTCACAGATCTTGTGTCCACTGCAAAAATTGTCATTCTGAGAGCATCATGGATATTGATGTGAAGAATCTGAATAAGAACAAGCACCACTGTCTGCAGTTTACAAATCACTGTAACAAATATTCAAAATCCCTCCTCAACATGAGGTGGCACGGTGTTGGCTTCAGTGGCAAAGAATATTAGATGAAATGTCCAGTGATCCACGATAAAGCTCCGTTTTCAGGGGAATGTGTGACAAATATGGTAAGAGAGAGGTAAGGGAGAACAGAGCGTGACATGTAGAGAAGACAAAGGAAAAAGAAATTGAAATAGAGTATACAGTGGTATCTATACCTCTGAGTTGCTGGATGCACAGGAGCTGGCTCTTTTTGGACACAGATTGGGTCTGGAAAACACACAGTACCACAGCAATTTTAGTTTATAATTATAGACATATCCAAAAACCAGCTTTTATGAATGTCCCCTATTTTTTCCACTCTTGCAAGAGTTTTCCCAAGAATAAAAATCCCTCTGGTGTTCACAGTTTGACCAGAAATGTAAAAATGGACACTATCCCATACAACTGTACTGAAATGGGAGCTTTTTGACATAGTAACCACCTCACTCAATATAAAATAGCTCCAACATACCCGTGGCTATTTCCCCCTCAATAGTCACTCTATTGTGGTGTTGGATCATGAAGCGAGAAGCACCACGATCTTGCATTTGCACGTACCACAACTCTATCCGTTCACATAGTGGTTGTTGCTAAGATGTTATTGCTAAATATTACTTTCTTCCTGTAGGAATGCACCTCTTGGTCCAATATTTGTTTTCACAGACACACTGGTGGCTGTGAAATATTACAGACCTGATTCCAAAAAAGTCGTGTAAAATGTAAATAAAAACAGAACGCAGTGATTTGCAAAAACCTTTTGACCATTGTTCAATTGAGCATAGCACAGAGATAAGATTTTTAACGTTGTTCCACACAGATGTTTTGTGAGCATTCTGCAACTTTCCCAGTTTTTTGTTGCCCCTGTCCAAACCTTTTTGAAACATGTTGCAGGCATCAACTTCAGAATGAGTGTGTAGGTATTTACAAAAAAAAACAACAAATTAATCAGTTTGAACATTAAAACATCTCGTCTTTGTACTGTATTTAACTGAATATATATTGCAAAGGATTTGCAAATCTTTGCATTCTGCTTTCATTTACATTTTACACAGCATCCCAACTTAGAATTGGGGTTGCAGATCCTTTTACAACTAATACCACTTACCTATTTAAACCATGCTTTTCTGTCCTTTCCTTCAGTTCATATGAACCAATGAAGCATGCTGAAATACTTGAGCTTGTACCCTCTTATTAAAAATTACTCTTACAGCTGAATGAGTTCATTACTAGCCAGCAGTCAACTTAGGGCAACCCCTGCTGTGACTCTCATCCACCTTTGGCTGGTTTCTGACCAGGGGGGGACCTTGGCAGTTAATCTCACTGCTGCTTTAAACTAGCGAGATCTCGCCTAGCTCGCCAGGCTTGTTGTTTTCCAATGATTTCTGTGAACTCATTTAAATTAATAGGGAACAACAGAATGAGAAGAAAAAACAGCTACTGAGGCTGCTCAGGAGCTTGACGTTTCATGGTAATGCATTCCCTGGCTACTGAATGACTCGTGTTGTTGTTCTTGCTAATTACACTTAGATTTTATTGAGCATGTGTTTCCAATTTCCCTGTCATTAATAGTGAGAACCTGTGGAGTTATTGTGCCTAACAGATGAGTTGGAGACACTGAGCTGCATTTGAAATTAACGCAAATCATATTAAACAGGGGTGTTTCTCACAGCAAGCTCAATCCTGAGGCCGACACAAGTCTAAACCTTCCTGGATTTCTGGGCCAGTACAGGGTAAAACAGTCACCCTGTCAGAGCAGATAGTATTACAAACCTCCAAACTTAACCCCTGAGCTTGTGTTCATTGTCCCCTGGGATGGACAAGAGGGAAAGCTTGCAAATTACACCTTTTGATTGTCTGACAATGCTGTTGGTACCAAACTCACGTTGAGTTTTAATTCTCCTTGTTGTCCCCTTTTCCCCTAATTCTCCGCCCATTCACTTTCATGCAGCCTCTGTGTTTTTGTGTGCTGCAATTGATGCCAGGTGCTGTACCTTGAATGCCCCGCTGTCTATGGTGAGAATGCTCCACATCAAGGAAGCCGCACAGTTGCAGCCAAACCCAACTAATCTCCAAGGGTCACCACATCAGGGACAGAGGCTTCCAGCTGAGTCAACATAACAAAGTGGTGACTGTGCATGTGCGAGTATGTGTGCATCTACTGTCAGACAAGCCCATTTTCATGTACGGGAGATAAGACTTGTGAATTTTCTCAGGAGAATATTTACTGAGGACCTGACTTTGGGTGAATGTATCAAAAACAATGCAAAAAAACAAGAACCTGAAGGTTTTATCAGAGAAAAGCCAGATACTGTACATTTTTATCAAGAGTGAGATTCTACAGCAGCTCAGTGAGGCTGTGCTTAAACACAGCCATGCTTTGATATATATGGTAACATCAGCATGACAACATGTTCACAATGACAGTGATAACATGCTGATGTTTAGCAGTGTGTGTACCATCTTCGTTTAGCATGTTGGTGGCTACATGAAAGATCAGGTTATAGCCAGCCACATTAAGATCCATCCACTGTGGTCTTTGAATATTTACTGTATACCATTTATCATGACAATCCATCTAATAGTTGTCAAGACACACAAAACCAAAAATGCCTGCCTGCTGAAGGTGGTGATATATTGTGTATTATTTTGAGATATTCTGCCCTGAAACAAAGCAGTGAACAGAACAACTGACAATGACTGCCATCTTTCGAGTGATTGTTTTATACAGTTTTGCACCTTATAATGTAAATGCTGGTGGCTGATTTCTAGCTTTTATAACCACTTTTCATCTTACTTTCTTATCTAGAATAAAACTGTCTCAAACTTAACCCCCCCCCCCCCCATTGTAAAAATGAACGTATAGTCTAGAAAATCTAAAAAAAAGAAAAGACAAAGAAAAAGGCAAATGCCTACCCAATCTGAAGAGAGCCCAGTCATTTCAGCATTAAATTGAAATTTAATCCAGAAACTTTACAGTGTTGTTGCAATTCATTACCAGAAAACTTAAGTCAAACTGTATTAGATTATTTAGTGGTTGCAGCACTTATCATTCCTACTCTATTTTGTCTGTTATTTTTGTATTTTATTTACTTTTTATTTTACTTTCCAAAATAAAGTTACTGTATTTCTGTTACCTGAAAACGATGCAGAGGGCACTTGTAAGTATCATAGCGAAGAAGGCGGCTCCACTCACAGCAGCCAGCAGAGAGTCTACTTTGCTGGCTGCGGGAGCAGAGGCATGGCGGGCCCCTCCTGGCTCTGTCAGGTTGTGGTAGTGGAAAAGAAGAGCAAAGCCGCGGCCCCAGTGGGTGGTTGTGATGAGCTCCATGATGACCTCCACCATCTCCTGGCTGGAGCCAAAAACCAGCTGACTGCTCGGAGGCCGGTTGGAGCCACAGAACCTGGAGGAGAAGGTAATGAGGTCTGAGATGTAGAGGACATCGTGGGGGCAGGCATCAAGCACTGAGTGCTGGGTTTCAGGGCTCACAGCTGAAGTGTCAGTGGAGGCTGGTGCGGCAACAGTGGTCTCCTCAACAGCTGTGCCCAGGCCAGAGTTGGGGTCGACGTCTCCCCTGACGTGTGCCGAGGAGGCAGAGTTGGCAGCCTTGTCTCCTGGAGGAACAGCCCCAGGAAGGAGGAGAAGAGAGGGAGGAGGTGGCGGAGATAGACCAGAGGCAACATCTGCAGATCTTTTTGCAGAATTTGAGACTTTGGCAATCTCCATTTTTGTTGACTGTTCCTGGACTACCACTTGCTTGATCGAACCATCTTGGGAGGACTGCTGAGTCTTTGTCACATCCCCTACAATCTGAGGCATAGCATCTTTAGCTGCTGATGAAGTTTCATCTGATGCTAAACTGCCAGGAGTGACAGTCACCTCTTCATCTGCCTCTTCCTCCTCAATATTAGAGATGGCAGAGTACTGTGCAATGGAGTCATGGCTTTCAAACACGTCAAAGTCAAAAATCTCCAGAATAAGCTGGTAATCGACAGGTACAAAGAACTGCCAAACACAGTGCGTCCCAGAGGAATAGTTGTAAGGGAAGCCAGGGGACAGAATGAGGCCTTGGACGTCGACCACATCCACCTTGGCACCACAGTCAAAGTATACCTGCAATACAAATCACATTAAGTTAGTCATGACATCAATCATCTAAAACCTGATTTTAAGGCACAATAACCAAAGAATCTTTGCGTATCATAGTGTAGTGGTGAGTGCTTAACTCTTGTTGAGCAAGCGCGAGAGAGCAACAGCAGAGATTGACGGTCAGTGCGTGCTGAGCAGAGGAAAAGGTTGTAGTAAAGTTGTCAGTCTGGCAGTAAACGTACACATGGTTTGACATACCATTCTAATCGGATTTCAACAATTCATTTTAGTCCAGATGTCTTGCCTTGTGTCAACTGCAATGCGACACACATCAACAAAGTCAAACCCAGTGCATGAGACTGGCTGAGCATCACAATGTATGTATACAATATACCATCCTCCTCTGTCAGTGAGTTCATTCCATTTCTCACACTTCCATGCAGGAAAAGCGACATCACCAGCATACATAGTTACTGATGCCTACATTACCACAGCAACCTGTGTGGGTAGGTTAATGATGTCTGGACACAGAAATCCGATTTGATTTGATCACTTGCAAATAACAGTGCAGACAGTCCATCTTAAATATCAGATTTGAGAAATAAATCTGATTTGCCTGCAGTCTGAACAAAGCCTTACATTTTAAACCTTACTTTAGGCACTTACTGACAGCCCCCTCTCCAAGTGACAATTAACATGACTCATACAGCTCTAAATGTAGAACTCAACACAAATACTGCCAGGGGTTAGGGCTTTTGATTCCCACTGGTGCCACCCATGCTAGCATTCATGTCATTCTTCGGCATTATGTTTAAAAGTGTTGACCAGTATTATGTTACACTCTGCCTAAATTCTGAGATGAGTCATGTATTCAAATAATGCCCACCAAGCGATTAAGTTCTCTATGTCAAAGGCAGCAAGAACCAAGGTGCCTATCAGCAAATAATACACTCGACTTGTGGTCTGATTACTCACAGACATAAACCAGCTTGAAGCTGAACTATTCAACCCTGCTGTTCTGCCTTTATATCAAAGCCCATGTTTTGCCTGCCTGGGTAACCCTGGGGAGGGCATTTCTTCAAACATGCTGGCTGTAATTCTTCCCAGGTGTGTGGGGATGTAAGGGGGACCTGGGGCCTAAGCAGAGGCAGATGTGTGGCTGGGCCAGGGAGTTTAGGACCAGACCTTTGTAGGGGGCCGGTGTGTTTATGAGCTTTCCTGTTGGCCTCAGTTCTGGACTGTGGGAATGACCCAGACTGGCGGACCCCCATGCCAGACAGGTAACAAACCAACACCCGCAGGGGACACTTGTGCTCTGGACTGAGCTAAAAGCGTAAAAGATCACTTTGAGAATGCAGTTTAGATGGGTGGGGGGAGGAAGAGGGCAACAGGGACACCAGGAAAGCTGCAGTCTGTGAAGCCAGACAGGCGCTTTGATTGCTCCATGGACCATATATCCCCATCTGAATGCATTTATCAAAGGCATTCCTCAGGCAGTATATTTTAAGTAGCAAAATCTACATGTAATTTCCAATCATGACTGTAAGAGAGGACCACTCACTCAGCCCTGCGGTCATCAGGATCAAACTTAAAGCCCTCTCTATAGTTGATACAGCTGACAGTCTCACAGCCAGGCTGCAGTATATTACAGACACATGGAAGGTCAGAGAGGGCAAGAGGGCAGCATGATCTACATAACTACAGAAAATATGTGTGCGC
>JAJHUR010094593.1:0-31082 GCA_027495735.1 Lutjanus campechanus | reverse complement strand
TAAAAATCTTATCAATTCCCATCCCTATTTATGAGGTAATCAAGCGCAGTAGCCCTGTAATGAACACAAAATTTCTTAAGCTACTAAAACCAGGGATGTGCGCGATTAGTCTGCTGTATAGTTAAATGTTGCCACCCTCACGAGTCGGCACCTGAAGTACTACTCACTTAAACTATTTATCAAACTTTTACTCGGAGAATGCCAGTTAACTTTTGCCCCAGCAGACAGCAGCCCCTCTCGTCCTGCACAAGTGCCTCAATGGCCAGCCTTGGATGTTGACATCGGCAAAATGTAACAGATGAGAGCTTGCAAAACCAGTGCATTTTGTCAGTATTTTGAAGTAGAAATTGAAAATAGGTTCGAATGTAGGCTGTGTCAGAATAAACTAGCATATAACCACTTGACTGGAGCAATCGATAACCACATTCAGCACAGGCACAGATATAAACCTGCAAGCAGAGCAGGCTGCTGCTGCTGCTAGCACTGCTAATGTTAGCCACGCCGTGTAGCAGACTGGTAGGTAACTTCAGGTCCAAGTGAACAATATCATATAACCCTGACACTGTGATCCTTTTCAATCTGAAAAGTTGAAGTACTTCAAATGGCTCCTTAATACGTGCAGAATTTTTTTTTAACAATATCAATTCATGAATTGTGCTCAATTTTAATTGCTTTCTGAGAGTTTTCTTACTGTTAGACTAGTCGACTAGTCTAAATTAGAATTTGTATTTAATTGACAGGGAAGTTATTCGCCAGGAACTTCCCTGACTAACGCATATTTTGCTCAGAAGGTTTAAATGAGACGTTGGTTTATTTAATACATTTGTAAGCCCGTAGATGCAATACTACACTTACACCACCTGCACCTGGTAATACAACATATCTAGTTTCAAGTAAATAATGTAATACATTATACCAACACAAATAACTCCAGAACTGTATCCGCACCTTTCTGACTCCTTATCAACAGGAGCTGAGCACAGTGTGTCCACCTGCTGAACTTGTTGCATAGCTCGACCTAATGAGTCAGTAAGCAGAGTTACAAAATCCTGGTCAGACTGTCGGCCTCTTGACTCCCTCGGTCATATAAGTGGCTCCTAGCACTGTTTGTTTTGGACGACAGTAATAGCAGGATTAGCTTCCTCAAAGCTGCTAGACAGGCTAAAAGTAGCAAAACCAAGCTATCTTTATACCAAAATAAAGGTTAGGCTGTAGTAGTTTGAGGAAGAGCTGGTTTCACTGAGGAATGCTGTGCAAATGTACCTTAAAATATGAGGCAGTAGAGAAGGTGACCACAGATCAAAGTGATGCCATCAGACTGAAAACTGATCATTCATTCACTCTCTATGGGAGGGTGTGGTTGTGATACTGCTCAAGGTTGATGGGCACAGCCAGCTTGTTGGTATTGCCTTGGCCATTAATGGTTTGAAAGCGTTGTTGTATAACAGAGAGAATCTCCACCCATCATGATTGTCCCCGACACCTCGAACACACCCTAAAAGGAAAATAACATGATGCTAAGAGTTGTTTGAAAGCCAGTCTTGTCAGCAGCACATTATGTTCCACATTTTCTCTTAAATGAACGTGTCAGAGACACAAAGCCATACGTGGTGTTAAGCCACTGAATGTACACACCCTATAAATTATAAATGCTAATTTTTCCCGGTCAAAACATATATGGATGTTGTTTTTTCTTTGTATTAATTTTGTCAGCTATATTTTAGTCCTGTGTCAGCTGTCCTTGTTATTTTTTTTTTACCATATTTAATAAAGCTCACCCTAGCTGATCCTTCTGGTCAAGTTTTAGTTGACTAAAGGTCTGGGTATTTTAGTCTTATCTAAAATTTAAAAAAAAAAAACTTTTTTAGTCAATGAAAACTCTGTACATTTTAGAATTAAATGTCATGAGATTAAAATCTGTCATGTCATAGGTCAATCTAGTCAAGCCAAAACCAACAATGCTTTGTCATTTTAGTCACACTCATTTCCAAAAATCATTATCTGTTGGGAAAACACAGGTTGAATGACCCACAGCCTACATAAAGTAACACCGCTACCTTAGTAGTTGGCTTTATATAGCTAAAAAAACAGCCTAACATTTCATTAGCCTGCCTCAGTTTCTTTGTGGCGAACCTTCATGTGTCTCTTCATGTTTGAAATACCTTGACAGCTATTTTATGCATTGCTTCACTTCAAATCAGTGCATTCATTTTTTTTCTTAGCCTCATTAAAACACAGAATATCACCTTGTTTCTTTCTCGAAAGCCCTTGTCATTGTCATTTTTAACTTGTTTTCTGTAAAATCGATGATGTAAGTCACTCCTAAAAATGGCATGTACACTCACTCGGCACAGGATAGCATTGAAAAAAAGTCTGTAATATTTCATCTCCTCTTTTTTGCTCAAATGTAAACTTAGCCTACGTAAAAACAGTACAGAAAAGGCAATTAAATACAACTTTACACAGCCTTTGTTAACTGTGAAACTGAATGTGATGTGATGTTTCCTAAAAGCATTGTCTCTCATGAAAAATAAGTTTGACGTGTTGGCTAGTTGAGGAAACTGGCATCACCCACAGTTCGTCTTTTTTGTTTCTGGTTCTTCTGTAAGGACCGCATTAGCAGTTTGGGTAGGCTTACTAAACTCATACTTCCCGACATGGTGGTAGCTAGCAAGCAACTAGGACTGTTCATTGTTTTTGTTGAATGCTGAATTAGAATACACAAAGGAGCCTGCTGTTTGTAGAAGTGTAACATTGTGTTTTGTGTTCGAAGGCTCACAGTATGAGGATAAAACTTAGGGGCCACAGTGAGCCACCTACATATTTCATGGCCACAGACTAACTTGTCATGGCCATGGGCCATAGGGCCATGTTAAATGTCAAACCCTGTATCATCTTTTTTCAGCAAAAAAATTGCATGTTGATAGAGACACAGTTAGTGTTTAATGATGTTGGTGCGTCTGGTCGTCGTCTCATATTAGTCATGGAAAAAAGGTTGTTGGTGAACATATTCCGTCATTGTTTTTGTTAAAGAAATGAACACTAAATTGAACTTTTGAACTTCCTTTAAATTCTGGACCTTACTCATGGTTTGTAACATGTTTTGGTCCAATTTTGGAAACATGAAAGTTACATGATCAATACATGATCTTTTGAAGCTACTCAAAGTCCATAGTTCACTAGATAAAGACCATCAATAAGTTAAGCAGAAACAAGTTTAATGTCAGGACTGGTTACGTTTAAGTGATTTAAGTGATTACTGTAATAGGGCAATAATAGGAAGCTCGGGTACATCCTGTTATATTCCCACAAACATATGATTGCATAATTCACCCACTTAGTCCTGGACTTCCCCTTCCTGGTCATCACCTGGCCACATGGTCTCTTCTTGAAAATGGTCATAAAATAAAAGGGCCACTCTTCTGACCTTACATAAAAATACATAATAATCTGTATATATTAGTATAGTATAATTAACTAAATAATTAGTTTGTTTTTAATTTTCTAAATAGTTAATTAATCTCAGTGATGCAGTGTGTATTTTCCTTGTAATATTTATCATTCTTCACATAAGGAAGAATGACTGTGACACAATAGGTTGCCTGTTGTGTTACAATACCTGTCATCATGGTGGATATACCTGTTTCATAGAAAGTCATGTCATTGTTTCAGTAAATCACACCTGCCCAATGAGGAAAGCCCTTCCCCTATAGTGGGCGGGTTCAGCAGAGCAGAGTGGGTGGGGGCTGAGATGAAGTCAACCTTTAAGATGAGTGAGAGCGTTAATTCAGCAGGAGAATGCACCAGACAGGTCTTACTGTTAAGTCCTCAGCGGGACAAATATAGCCGCGGTGAATCCAGCTCGAGGGGTTGTTAGCTGATCCCAGAGCCCCACCACAGCGCATGGAGAGAGTCTCAGTCCCGCTCAGATGGCCGGCGGCTGACTCACAGCTCTACTGCGAGAAGTGAACTGACTCAATCGCTCCAGCTGCTCTGCAATGTGCAGCATTCAAGGAAGTTGTTAAGAGGCAGAATGAGTTGATTTGTCGGCGCGGGCAACCGGGACAGAGCCCCCTGTTCTCCAGCTGAGTCGACCTGAAGCAACATCCTTGTTACATGTGTACAACCATGAAGTTCAACCAGTGCATACTGCAAGACAGTCCTGGGAACAACACTGAGAACAAAGTGTGGAAATGGTGAGAGGAGCTTTTCTGTCTCTTTTTTTTTTATACAGAGGGAACATGTTTGATAGGTGAAATATTTACTGGCAGCAGCAGGAAGTGTCTGGATTACTGCCAACCAGATGTCAGAGAGCTTCCCTGCAGTCAGATAATTGTAATATGATGTCAGAGCCATGTTTCAGAGAAAGTTTAGACAAAGTAGATGATTATTTTGTTTTTTTGTCTTTTTTTAATGACAAAAGTACAGCAAAAGTGTGTACTTGTGCAGGGTCGGACTGATATGGGTTTTGGAGGCTGTTGTGATGTCAAGGTTTAGTCGCACCATATCAGGTGGTAACATGTCCCAAAGTGGCAGTGTTTGCGTGCTATCACTGTTGTGACAGCATGGTCCTGTGGTTTGGACAGAGCGGGGTTGCAGAATGAAAGGGGAAGGTCAGGGCGTGGATGCTTTGAGGTGGTCAGAGGAGACACTGTCCGTGAATAGATCACAGCTCGCCTCGTTGCCGCTTCAAATGCTAATGAAGTTTTAAAGCTTTGTATCCTGTCTGTGTTTGTGTTTGAAACCAGGCCTGCACTGCTTCAGTTTTCTGTTTGTTTGTGTTCATGTTTGGATCAATCAGGTTCGCTTAATTTGGGAAATGTTTTATGACTTTTTATGTAGATGTTTCCCTGCAGCTGTGGCACCTTTGTTACACAATAATCTGCGCAGTACAATGTAACCTGACTGCCTTTGTAGATGAGCTGTGGCAGTTTTAAGGCTGTAGTTTTTGTGGTGTTTTTGTACATAATGTCATTTTCTTGGTGTTTTTGGTACTTTTTGAGCGGACAAAGAAACAGGAACAGGGTGTGTATCATAATATCACAATATTGGGAATCAATATAGTATCACAAAACATAATATCATGAGACTCAAGTGTATCGACATTTTCTTACACCCCTACATACAAGGAGTTTGACTCTGGTTTTACGTTGCTCTTAGTGTACTTACTTACGCAGGAAAAGAACAGACATAACAGTGAAGATCAAGGACAACACAGCTAAACACATAAAGGTGAAAAGTAGACAGGACTGTTACATACACAAGAATGTGAAAAATACCTGTATATATAAATAACTGTGTATAGCATCAGTAGCAAACAACATAAATGAAAACTCTGTAAGTCAAAATTTCACAAATACTGCAAAAGAAACAAATACCGAATAGTTATGCATGGAGTGGATGATTCAAAATTTTATTGAAATCACGATATGGATAACTGCAATTTTCAAATGAAAATGTACGATTTGATCGTACATGCACCAGAAAGATAGTTTATTGCAGTGTGTCATTCTCAGGACATCAGATACTGATGTTTTGTGGTTAAGTGTCCTGAGCAGAGCAAAATAATGCGAAATACTGGCAGAGAGCAGAGTCTCTGTAGATACAGCCACCTCTGCACACTTCTAGTGTGTCATAAGTGATGATTAAAAGGTATTATGTTTCTGTACATGTTTGTATACATTGTTTTTTTTTCCCCACGGAAACTGCTAGGCTTTTGAGAAAACATCTTTGTTTGGTACAGATCCCTTCAAAAGTGATGCTGTAATAATCATTTCAATTAATTTTTTCAATGAAAATGAGAATAATAATGTACAAATTATCGCTCCCTTTAATATCACAAATCATATGGCGATTGCGTTGCAATTAGAGATTATTTCAAAATCGTTCAGCCCTATTATGTACGTTGTATGCATATGTACATGGGATTTATATTTACGGTGACAGTGCACAATTTTATGCTCAAGTTAAAAACAGGATGGCGCATTTGTATCATTTAGTTTTTATTCCAAACACTCCAGCAGCTGATTTCAGTGAATATAATACTGTATGTTCTCCTGGAGGATCCTCAGGTGGGCTGAGAATCTGCAGGGTGTGGTGGCATTATATTATTATGTCACATGATCAGAGTACATCTGATAATTCCAGTATTTATTTTGGACAGTTACCAGTAGTAGGTAGCAGGCCACATGTGAAGCCGCTGTTGACACACTGCTGCAATCTGTGTGTCTGAGCAGAGATATCAGAGCCTACTGACACAGTAAATCACATTTAGATAATGGAAAGGTATTGGCTTGTGTTCAGAGTAAATTGTAGATTTACTGCAAAGTGACACGCATGACCAGGCAGAAAAAGTGTGGCGTGGAATTTAAGTTGAAGGTTATGTTTTCTGATAAATGGAGTCAAATTGCTGGCTCTTTTTTGCAGATGCAAATTGAGAATCATCTCCTCATTCTCGCATTTAGTCTCAGTGACGTCTACTGATTGGTACAGCTGGTTATAACAAGGCTTGAAACTACGATTCGCCACACGTGAATGGCATAAATGTCACAGTGTGATACAGACGCTAACTTACAATCTATTTAAAGCAGAGCTAATTGTTGTTGAATACAGTAAAGTATTGAGGGAGTTTGGGTATGTAAGCAGCCTGTGTCAGTGTAATCCTGCCTGCATGAGATTTAGTAGAGGGAGTATAGAGATGTGATACATCAGGAGGTTTTGTAACAACATTGTTGCAACTGTCAACAAAGTAGTTAAAAGTAGTTTGACATCCACTTCTTATATGTAAGCCGCAACAGACAAAGTATGTTTTTTGATAGCTTGTCCTTTTCTTGGATTTTTCACTCGACTTATTTCTTCAAAACTAGCCTAATCATTGATCACTGTTGATCTGTTAGGGTGACAAGCTTGCAGTGCTTCTGTCTGTTTGAGCTCCCGCTGACATTTAGCCATTACAAAACTTGTATTTAGAAAATGGTTGCTTCAAAGCTGTAATCACATCACAAAAATACATTTTTGTTTAAGAACTAGACTGGGCCTGTTGTACAATTAGTAACAGTCTAATATGTATGACAGAGCTGGAACTAATGAGAGGCATCAACAGACTTTGGGTTTGTTAAACACTCTGAGACTAGATGCCTCGGCTATGTCCATTTGCATCTTCCATATGATTTAGATTTGTCTCGGTCCTGGGGCGTTCAGATTTCCATGCGTTTTACTATTTGAGTCATTATCATGTGTTGTTCTTCCTTTGAGAACATCTTCACAAGTTTTAGGGAGATCTTTGCCCTCTTTTTTTCTCTCAAAACACCATTGCTGCTTTTTTTTATCTTGCCTTTGTCTTTTTCTAAACATTTTACATTGTGCTAATAATATCTCTGACTCATTGTGAGGGGTTGAGTTAAGGTGAGAGGCCCTGCAGACAACACATGGGGGTCAGCGGCATTATGTAGCAACAGAGCTGGACTTAAAGCCAGAGTGTCTAATAGGATATGTAGCTACTAAGCAGTCCTGGTTATGATAAACGGTAGGATGCTTCAGTTAGTTAACAGATCTTACATCAGCCTGGTCTACGGTGATGTAAGGAGGGAATCCCCTTAACAAGTAACCGTTGAGTCTGTTATTCCCTCCTGATTTGAAAGTTGTGTTTGTGTGTTCAGGCACATTCAGGACCCCGCCAGCCAGAGACTGACGTGGAACAAGCCACCAAAAAGTGTCCTTGTCATCAAGAAGATTCGAGACGCCAGTCTGCTCGAGCCTTTCAAACAGCTCTGCATATTCCTCACCGAGGTACGTACACGTATTCACTGGCCTCACTCATCATAAAGCAGGGCTACACAGTTAATCGGAATATGAATGAAATCACAATATGGCAGTTTCGAGGTGAAAGAAAAAGCGTTTGTGTGGTACAGACCCCAACAAGTGTCACATCATCATCATTTTAATTGTTTTTTCAGAGAAAATGAAAATTGTGATGAAAAAATGACCTACTAATCTGGAATCATTTTGCTTTTTTTTTTTCTTCCTACCCTGCCACAAACCGAGATGGAGCAGCCTTTAACAATAAACATAATTCTCAATGTTTGAATGAAAGGGGACAACACACACGGCAGTGTAACAAGTCTAACCCTAACCCTTAACCTGCAGAGTCCATGCTGTCAAATAGAAGAAAACGGCAAGAAACCTGTGGATTTTGATAAACTCATTAACATTATTATTAGTTTTCAAAAGGCTGCATCTCCTCAACGATTACTTTACTAATAAAACACTATTTTCTTTTCCTGTTCATGCTCCAGAGACTTGACAAAGGTGACCCTGAATCCATGACCCTTACTTAGGTGCCACCATCATAGCTACTTTTTGCTACTTTTGTGTACTTATTGTCATCTGCACAGTCTGGTATCATACTGTATGTGGCAATTAGGGTCGCAAACTTTGTTCATTTTCCTTGGCAGTTTAACATATGCACAATAAATAATCAGTTGGTAATTAACAAGATGAAACGCCTATTTTTCTCAGCTAAAGTTTTATTTAAGCAATTCTAGCTACATACTAGTAATATGAAACATTAATTCATGAAGCACAAACAATTGAAATGAGCAGTAATAATAAAACAAAAAGGCACTTGCTCAGAGCAGCTGCTCCTGTCCGTCTGTCCCTATTCAACAATTGGCACTGCTGAACAAAACAATGTCAAAATACTGCCATTTCTGGACTAACAAAGCAGGCCAAACCAAGTTTTGTGAAAAATCTGTGAGCTCCAGAGAAATGCAACACAAAACAAACATTGTTGGTTAATAAATTTGAAGGCTAACATGTTAGCATAGATATTATTTTTTGTAATGTTGTGCAGTGGCTGTTACTAATCTAGTGGGGTTTTTTTTTGTCTGTGTTGTTGTTGTCATAGGTCAAAAATATGATTGTTTATGTGGAAAAGAAAGTTTTGGAAGATCCAGCCATTTCTGGCGATGAAAACTTTGAGGCCCTGACGAAGAAATTCTGCACCTTTAGAGAAGGTATGAAAACCAGCCAGTCATCTTTGTTATGGTTGTATGGATAGTATACATGTATATATAAAACATCAGTTAAGATGTAAGATAAGATATTTAAAAGGTTTGCCATCTCTATATTTCTCAGACCTTGATGACATCTCCAATCGTGTGGACTTCATCATCTGTCTCGGTGGAGATGGAACTCTGCTGTATGCATCATCGCTCTTCCAGGTATTCAGTCAGGTGTTTTAACAGCAGCCTATGTGGGTTTCTGCATTTACTGGTACGGCTTAACAAACCTTTCCTCCCTCTGTTAACTTGCAGGAGAGCGTTCCACCAGTTATGGCCTTCCACCTGGGCTCCTTGGGCTTCTTGACGCCTTTCAAATTCGACACCTACCAGTCTCAGGTCACCCAGATTATTGAAGGTACTGAATGTTCTCTAACCTGTTTGTCAGCCTGGGGCTCTCTACAGCATAAGCGCTCTGTTCCATTTGCAAAGCATATGCTGTGCTCCAGTTTTCATTTACAAAAGAAAGGTTATACGTTTCATATTGTATACAGGGAATGCTGCCATTGTCCTGCGTAGTCGCTTGAAAGTCCGGGTGCTTAAAGAGAACTGGGAGAAGAAGGCCAGAGTGGACGAAAGGGGCATCATCCTGACCAACGGGGACATTGAAAGTAGTCGGAAAGCCATGCAGTATCAGGTAAAATCTGCACCTTAAACCTGCACTTTAATTTGTCTTTGCCATGAGAAAAACGTGTGATCTTTTGCCAACATTAATGTTCTCACTCTCCTTGCCAAGATGTTGGATAATTTTACATAACAGCCATGGTAGGTGATCGGCTCTGGTTCTCCGGAACTCACAAAGGGTTGTAAAAAATAAATAAAAATTGTCTGCGACCACACTGTAAATAGGTTAAAAACAGGTCACCCATGTGGTGTCATCATAATGACTCAGCTGTTTTCATGCTGATGTCTGTCGGCTTTGAACATGTTGTTCAAGAGGCACTTGAGCAAACACTGTCATCAGCTCTTCAGGTAGGAGATTAACGGTGTTTGACAAGTATTTTTACTGGCACAAATCCCATGATGAGGGGTTTGGGTCTCGTCTCGTGTAGATCAGGTGTTAGTGAGTGTGTTTACAAGTGTTTATTCTTACCCTGACCTGGTTTTGATCTTATTTGGAATATGATGATTACAACAGTATCCAGGTTTATCTGTGTTCAGGTGTCTCTCAGTGGATTTCTCACTATCTCAGTCCTTTCATGTACCAACAAAAAATGTTCAGAACCCTTGATGAGGTGTTAATGTGCCACAGTATCCTGGTTCCTATGGTACCAGGTAGAATATCAAGGTTTCCCGGAATGAGATTAAGTTCTTATCTAGGTTTCTGAAAACAGGCATTTACCTGTTCAACACATAACCAGGATCCTCCAGAAACCCATTATAACCAATAGGGGTGTCACCATTTCAATATTAAATTAAAAATTGGTTGATTTAGCTTTCAAAGATCAAAATCAAATAAAGGATCTGTGATCCTCCCAGTATTTTTTTCTCTCCTCCCCCACATGTTCAGCATGAACAGGGACTTTTTATTTCTCTTCTCTGACAACAAACTCGGCCTTTCACTTACTATTATTATGTGCTTATCTAGCAATGTTACCACTGGTTAATGTAACTGAACTACATCTGACAGCATGAAGCCCTTTTTTGATTTGTTGATATCTACACATCAAGATTCGAATCGTGGATTTGGAGAATCATGACACCCCTAATAACCAGTATACTATATTGCATGTAAACATACTCAGTGACATCATGTCAAGCGCTGTAGATGCAGGAGTTTATAGCAAACTGGAAATCATAAAGGTCATGTGAATGTCTTTTCTGCCCGTGTGTGTTTCAGGTACTGAATGAGGTGGTGGTGGACAGAGGACCCTCCTCCTATCTCTCCAATGTGGACCTCTTCCTGGACGGACACCTCATCACCACAGTGCAGGGAGACGGTGAGTGTCTTGATGCTCAGCGTCTGACAGAATGTAAAATACTTACAGTACATGGGGTCAGGCTGGTTTGCTATGCCGTGCCACCACCATTTAACAAGTGTCAGAGTCAAGAGTGCTGATACACAGATCAGATCGGTGTTGTGTGTTTAAAAAGCGGCCAAGCGAACGCTCTCACTTTCAGGACTGAGTGGTATTTAATAGACTGTCTGACAGCCCAAACAAGACGGTCTGTGGACAGGGCAGAGTTTGGTCTCTGCACCCCCGGCTGACATCCAGCTCCCAGCAAGCAGTTGGACTTTGTACAGAAGTTTCTAGATATTGACGCACAGTGCAATAAGAGTATATATGTATAATATAATAATACGGCAAAAATATCTAAAGAATAGAAAAGATTTCAATCTATAAAAATAATCACTAGTAGTCAAACTTTTGAATGTAAGCCATGCATGTCGTTGAGTTTCTTTGGCCGGCTCAGAGAAACTGCAGGTTACATGACATTCATGCAGTTTAACAATTAAACAAAACATTTCAAAACTGCGCGTTACAAATTAACTCACACAGTGGGTTAATTTATTGACCTGCTTGCAAGTAAATATACTTATTTAACAAACAAGGTCATGGTCTAGTAAAAATGATAAAACTGTACCAGCAACAATAACAATAACTCTTAAATTATTATTACTTTTTAAAAAATTGACATAGAACAAAAATGTAAGTTCTGTAGGGGTATTGTTATTGTCAAAGTGCCCACTATTCAATTCCTGGTGAAATGTTAATGCATTTTATAAATAAAAATCAAAATGATAATGAAAATAACAAGTTTTCTTATTATAATTATTTGTGCCATATTGAAGTTTTTAATGAAGTTGACATTTCTTGCTGTGATGCTCTTATTGTGAAGGATGACTTAACAGTAACTCTGTATGTACTGACCTTTTAGTAGAAAGTCAGGCTGTTATGGTGCAGTCTGTGAGACGTGGACTGGACATTGTGCTTTAGTTGACGGTGTGCGTGTGTCTCTGTGCCCCCCTCAGGTGTGATCGTATCCACACCTACAGGCAGTACAGCGTACGCGGTGGCAGCAGGAGCATCCATGATCCATCCCAACGTCCCAGCCATCATGATCACCCCCATCTGCCCACACTCGCTCTCCTTCAGACCCATCGTGGTGCCTGCTGGGGTGGAGCTGAAGGTATTTACACTTATTTCTTTGTCTGTTGCATGTTGACTCAATAATTGTATATGTTAGTTCAGAGAGTTTTACAGACTGAACCCCCAAATGTTAACAGTTTGGAATTTAGAACAAAAAGGGAATGAATGAGTTTGTTCATTTTACTTGATTGTAATTTAGTAATTGCAGTTTGATCATTAACTATGAAGTACTCACTAGCTTCAGATCTAAACATAAAAAATACTCAGAGGGGGATTCCTTAAGACAAAATCCTTTTATATTGGAGTTTGTGGTATAATGTGCATCTATTGTGGGGCTCCTTGACATGAAAAAGTTTGAATTTAGAATCGAGGTCAAAAAACCTGTTTTCTGTGACCCGTAAAAACAGAACCTGTTCCTTCTGAGACATTTCTACATTCTTTGCTGTGCGTTTTTCAGATAATGCTGTCACGTGACGCCAGAAACACGGCCTGGGTATCATTTGATGGAAGAAAGAGACAAGAGATCTGCCATGGAGACAGGTTAGTCCGCATACCGAGCTGGTCATTACCCCTCAACCCCACCCCGCCCCCAACACACACACGCACACGGTGTGAGAAGCTGAGCAAATTAAGCAAAACAAAGCTGACAGACTCTGCAATGGATAATAAGTTTAACTCCTCCAGCAGCTGCCTCAACACTTACAGGCTTTGTTACATAACCTTATCAACCTGCTGGTGGGAGTGTCTCTGGTGCCAGATCCAGCTTCTTTCTTTATGTAACTCATCCAGAGATAATCACCTTCCTGGTTCATGAAATGAGCTACCCGTCATTTTGAATTACTGAAGCATAGTCAAACAAACTCCCAGTGTTGCTTCAGACGGAACACCTGCTCTTTTGTTTTGTGTGATTGCACATACCTGGGCTTTTCTTTCCTCATTCGGCCGTCAGCCTTTGTGACACCAAACCTTGTCTGATGTCTCTTTTTCTTTTTTTCCATCCTTGTTCCAGTATTACCATCACAACTTCCTGCTTCCCCGTTCCCTCCATCTGTTTCCGGGACCCGGTCAACGACTGGTTCGAGAGCCTGGCCCAGTGTTTGCACTGGAACGTGAGGAAGAAGCAGAACTACCTCAGCTCAGAGGACGAAGAGTTCTGAGGCCGTTTCCATGATCCCCGAGGTCTTCTCCGAGGTCTCCAGGACTCCTCTTAAGTCCTGGTTTTAGCTCGACCGTGCTCTGTGCCATTTTGTCTCTTATGGATGGGGGCGTCTCACCAAACTCCATTCAAAAAAAGTGTCATCATAATATGGCCATTCATATATATTGAAATTACTCTGGAAAATTAATTATATGATTAGGTGTAGTTTTATTTTGGTGGAATAAATGTGTGGGAATAAGACACAAAATATGAAACCCCTAAGTGTTCAATTAAGTAAAGCAAATTGCATGTTGCAATAAATAATATAAATAAACCGAATAAAATATATTAACCATTGCATACTGAAATAACTTAATAAATAATCAAACTCAAATGAATATAATTTTTGTAACAGTGGAGTTGTGAAAAAAGGCATTTTGGAATAAAAAATTCTATAATGAAACAAGAAAATTTTTAATATTTTGTTATGAAAATTTAAAAAATGCTGAAAAATGTGTTTTGCAAAAAAGTTTTAATAATTTGCTAAGTTATTTCACAACTTAATGAACACTTGGGGGCTCAAAATCTGAACGGTAAGCTTAATCAAATTCAATCATGCTACTCAGAGAACCGGGGTTACGTGAGCAACCCACCAAAGTTTGTATTTTAGTAAGGATGCAGCATAAATGAGGAGTCTGACAAATTCCCAAAAAGATATGTCATATTAAAATGGCGGCTTTTTGAATGGAGTTTGGTTTCACTATTGTTCCAGGATTGTCCCTGTTCATTTTCTCTCAAAGTCAAAATCCACTGTGCAGAGAAAGTTTTTTGTTTGTTTGTTTTTGACTTTTAGTCAAAAGGAAATGCAGGACTTGAGATGATATGTGACTAAAACGCACAAGGTCAGTTGTGGGTGGCAGTTATTGCAATACTTGTGATGGGTGTTATCAGGACTGTTCTAGCACTTTTTTAATATTTAAGACAGATGGCAGGGACACATCTACTACTTTATAAACAACAGGAGTTCGTTCTCTCACTCGAGGTTAAGGCCGCGTTGCAATTCTCTGGAAAATTCAGTCATATTTTCCTGAATTCTGTTAATCAAATCAGAAAAAAACCAGAAGTAATTCCATCAGTGAATGAAAAATGTTTTACACTTTGTTTATTTGCTCTCTGGGGAAGAGCAGATTTCTAGTACATCAACTCGGCAATAGTGGCCCAACTGTACAGACCGTGCCTTAAACACTGGTATCATTAATGTATAGAAATCTTATTTTTCAAGGTTTACATCATGCTAATTTTTTTAAATCACACACTCGCACAGATCTGTGATTTGTGCTTTTCCATTATAGCCACACGTTGACCGTTGTCTGTCGGCAGCACACGATGACACTTGATCGACTAACTGAATTACATAGTCATGATTCCACGGTGTGTAGTCAGTGTGTTAGCTGACAGGTCGCGTCTGAGACAAAGTGATATTAATTCCAGACAAAGAGACCATGGTTCAGATGTCTTCAGCGTCTTTTTAACGTCTTTTTTAAAAATGTCCTCTAAGCCATAGCTGAACTCAGTGTAGGTTTTATAGACCTGTGTGTGTGTGTGTGTGTGTGTGTGGCTGCGGGTGATTTAACTGGCGTGTGTATGATGAGGAATTGAATTGTTTGAGACATTAGTGCATCTGTTCTTCTTTTCTTATCAGTTAGCTCCATGTCTGTCACTTTGCTGAATACTTTAAGGAGGCCTACCTTACATACCTGTTCACACGTAATGTTTATATGTTAATATACACATTGTGAATCGGCTCGACCATTTGTGTCGCGATGAAAAGATAAGAAGTGATGTCACCAGTCAAGAGGACCAACTGAGCTCTAAAAGGCAATCATTCCTTTAACTGTATGTATATATTATTATATATGTGATGCTTGAATAGGATGTATTTTGTAAAGTCTATATGTTTATTAACCAGTTTACAATATATCATTGCTGAAAATAAATCTATTTCTTACTTTTTTACAGTAAGAAGTTCTTCAGTTGTTAATTCTTTTTGTTGATTCTCTAACTCAACTTGAGTGTGTAATTGGTCAGAGTGCAGTGAAGTGTGATCTACAGAAGACCTGAGACGAGGCAAGTGAGGGAAAAAAAATCGATCCATTTTTTAAGTCTGATCTAAGGTGTTTTCTCTTCTGTTAGTGACTCAAGAACAGGTGAAAAAAAAAAAGGTTTTGCCAGGATATTTTTTCTGTTAGTTGTTTTTCAACAGTAAAAACAGGTTTAAAAAAGAATGTCATGTCTTTCTTTTGGATAGAAATATATTTTACAGGGTTTCTTCAGGTTTCAACAAGTTGAGTTCAAGATGTTTTAAGACCATTTTGAATGTAATTTTAAGACCTATTTCACATCTCTGCTTGCAAAAAAGAACATGCTCGGTGTGTATTAGTGTTTATTGGTTCAATGTTGGTTTTGTTTTGTAGTTGTTACAGGTCTTTTCCAAAAACACATTTAAAACCAAGACTGAAGTTAAATACAACTTTATAAAAGTTATGTTAAATTCATAATTCAAATTATGGTCTGTAAAAATCCTATTTTAAGACATTTTAAGGCCTAAAAATCCAGTTATTATATTTTAGAAACTGTTTCAATCTGGCTGATAAAAATGAAAATGATCCCAACTACCTGTTTAACAAATGGGGGAAAAAGTAAGATGGAACAGAAATGACACACCTGTGTTGTTGTTTTTTTTTTGTTTTTTTTATCACTTGCCTCTCGGGGCTCCTGTAATATTCAGATAGTCAAAGTTGATTCAAAATACATTCCAGGACCATTTGAATGGTCTAATTTTCAGATTTTTACTTCATGTATCAAAACAGATACTGGCAACTGACATAGTTTCAAATGTTGGTCTGAAGTGTCCCAGTAAACCCCAGTTTTACAAAAGCTTCAACTTCTCTTTTCTATGAATTACTGTCGACTCGTCTCTTGAAGTGCTTTTCATCTTTGTAAATCTGAGAGCCTTTAACTCTGACTTTTGTATCAGTACGTTTGTTAATGTTTCTTACATGAATAATGCCATTATTTTTTCCAGAGCACTTTAATAAACGGAGAGAAAATGTAACCAGGAGATGTGCATCGCCCTGTTTGATCGACACGCTTCACACCTGAAACTAGTTTGTGTTCATGTTTGCTATAAATCACAAGGAATGTTTTAGAAGTCTTCATTAGCAAACTCCACCAAGTTGAGGAAAAAATTACAAAATGTAAAAGTTAGCAGGCTCTAACTCTGTGATAATGATGATAGACTGATTTTTGATCAAACTACAAATCACAACAGTCGATCTTGGTTTGATGTTTTATTAAGAACCTTTAATGAAAACACACTTGATTAAGTGCTTTAAGGTGCCGCAGAAAGTTAAGTTAAAAAAATATTCCAGTGTTGCCTGAAGGAGTAGTCTCGACGTTGCAGATCACAAGAGTTAAGTTACACAATTTTAAAAAGCAAACTAAAGTCAGCCAACTCTGAATGTCATTTACAGGAAGGAAACAAAAAAACTTTCAAGATTTAAAAAAAAAAAAAAAAAGCTCCTTTTTAAACGGAGGATGTTGGTAACTTTAAAAAATCTTTGGTGTCTACACAGAGAGCCTACAAACACCAGAAGATATACAGTAGATATTACAGTGCTTTTAAGAGTAAAAAATAAAAGTTAAAAACCATTGTGAATCCAATCTACAAAGGCATCGGTTATAGTTTCATACAAAATGTGTGAATGCGGCTCATTTGTGGTGCTTTACATCCTGTATTTAGGCACACGGACGAAGAAGTGTTAAATAAAATCTATACAGTAAACAACACATTAGCAAAAAAAATCTCAGCTGACTGATCATTTTGGTGGTAATGTTGAATAAAAATATGAGCTCTGTAGTCGGCACCACAGTGCTAAACCTCCTTAAAGGGATAGTCCAGGTTATTTGAATCGGTTGCATTTATCCATTGTCAGTGTACTACCTTACTGTACCTGTATGTGCCTGTTACAGTCAGTGTTTACATCCTGTTTTATTTTGGTGTTTCCTGTTAATCTTGTTGATCCCTCTAGGTTGATCACCTGATTGACACACACCTGTGCTGACTAGGGGGCTGAGTCTATTCAGGCTGGCCCTTTAGTTCAGTTCTCTCTCTCTCCGCCCAGCTGCAGCAGCACCTTTGTGGTGCTACTTATCCGTTATTCTTTCCAGTCCATCCACTTATTTTAATTAACTTAAATGTAGTAAACTTCTCTCCTGGTGTTGTGTCCATTATTATGTTCGGTATTGAGCCAGCCGTAACAGTGCCTTTATGTATTACCTGCAGTAGATGGTGATCACCATGCCCTCAGTTTGGGGAAGCAGCAGGAGCACCAGCAAGGAAGCAGCAAAATGTATTTTAGCCATCTAAAAAAAAATAAAACCTCAATATCGATATCAGTTTAAGTTTACTATATATTTTAAGTGTTTTCACTGCTTCACCTTGCTGTCAGACTGCTTTTTTCCGATGGCAAACTGCCGTTACATCCCTCGCTCCAAGCCAGTAGACTCCTTTGGCAAAATCATTTTACCTCACAGGTGAAACCTCACATCTGTTAGTTTATTTTGTGTTATTATATGACTTCAGTGAATCTGAATTAATCCTTTACAACACTGAAGTCACACAGTAAAACAAACTAGCCGATCGAGGCAGCAGGAAACAAGCAACTCTTGTGTTCTGTGAGGTAAAATTACTGCTTTTGCCAAAGGAGTCTGGTGGCTTTGAAGAGAGGGATATTTGGTTTGTATAACAAGTTTCCCATCAGAAACGGTTGTCTGACGGCAAAGTTAAGTGGTGAAAATATTCTAAATATAGCGTACACTTAAACTGGTTTATTTTGTGTCTAAAATCCTTTTTGCTGCTGTGTCTGTCCTCAGCAGCATATTTGCTTAGCTTCTTACATCAGTGCATGGTGGCATGTCGACTGCATCTGCTGTGGGTAATACACTGACAATCGATGAGTACCTCATACAACCCAGTTTTCAAAAAAAACTGCATTATCCCTCTAATGTGAGTCTTTCAGCATGCAGCTGTGTCCTTGGTCCACGACCACCGGATGCTTTATCACTTGCTGGGTGCAAACACTGCAAAAACAAAAGCACGGTTAACAGCAACATTTTGGTATTCTGCCGCTTTCTAGCCAACATAAACACATTTAAGGTCAGTACAGTCACGAAACCTCAGACTTCTCAGAATGAGGGACGTGATAAAGAAAACATAAAGGGGGAAGTAGTTCAGGATATTTAGAAATCTGTGAAGAGATACTGATTAGCTAATATTCCCCTGTCTGTCTGTCTCAGAGTAACATTTTGAAGGACTGAAACCAGGAAAAGAACGGCGGTGTACTCACTCCTCTCCCTCAGGCCTTGGCCGAAGCTGTGCACCAGTCTGATGAGGCCCCAGAATAAAACCACTTTAATCACCAGTGAAATCAAAGCTCCAGTGACGGCAGCTGCCTCCAGGGTGTACGAGCTGTCCTGGAACCACTTCATCACCACCTGCAATTAAAGCAAACCATGTTTTTTCCAGCACAAATCCACTTCTGAATGTACAGGTCATCAACAGCCGTATACACACAAATATATGATATACACGCAAATATGTCATATAACAGACCAACACTTCAGTGAATTGTGCTTTAGTGAAGTAGATCTTATCGAACAACATTTACATTTCCTTTACTTTATACCTTCCACTACACTGTTTGACATCTGTTGCTGTTAAGTTACTTGTTACTTTGCTGATTACATTTTGATAAATCAGTACTTGATGCCACTGTTGTGTCTGCATGTTAAATATGAAGCCACAGATAAGATAAGATAAGATAAGATAAGATGTCCCCTTTGTGCAGAACAAAGAAAAAAAATCTCATCTGCAGTTTTCTTATTGTGTCTGGTTAAATGTGTACATGTTGTAAAATGTTGTATTTTATATCTGCATGTGTCAGCTGACCATCATGATAAAAGCAGGCATAAAAATATGTTAATTACACCACAGGAGAGACTTGATGTTCTGTGTAATTCAGTCTAAAAAGGAGGAAAGTCTGCACACTGCTGGGCTAAAAATCAATATTTTAATTATCATTTAAAACATTTTCTTTAAAGGCGGCGCTTTGATCTGTAAGATGCACCTCAGGCAAATCGCCAAGAGAACAACTGGTATTTCTTGTAGAGGCAGTAACGGCAGTACTATAGTGTGCAGGGTTGTTGTTTTTTTCTTTATACCCTCCGGAGATATTTTTTGTCCTGCACCTTAAGTCTTTGCTCTGGATTGTGCACACACATGGTCCCTCCTCTGCATTTAGGTGGGAAAAATATCTGCATATATCTGTGTCAGCAATCGGCCAAAATGAGTTGGAAAATATCTGATACAGGCAAAATCCAATATCGTGCGTCCCCACTGACATCTACAGTATGAACTCATTTAATTGTGTGTTTTGGGCTAAAGCCTCTTGAAATGAATCAAAATGTCTCAAATCCACTCCTTCATGAATGACAACAGACTGATTCGTGCATGGATCAGTATTTGTTAAAGCCACTTCTGCTTTCATGCAGATTTGAACTGAAAAGAAACTCATTGTCAGCTCACCCTGTACATCAAATAAACAAAGAAGGCGACTTGAGGAAGGTTCTGCACCATGAAGACCCAAACTAACACCTTGGCTTCTTTTAAAACCTGAAAAACAACAAGCAGTTACAATTACTGATGTGAAATGAATGATACAAGAATGATGAATGATCCAGGTACAGATCCTGTTTTCATACTGGGCTGTAAGGAGGAGTTTCACTAGATGATGGATGAAGAGAACTCACCGCTACAATCCCGACGGCGGCGGTCAGGCAGGCCCACACCACCCCGACACCCAGGATGATGCTGTTGGGAACAGACATGGCCGAGCCCGACGTCGTGATCAGGATACACAAACACAACTGAAACGCACAAACAACAAATCAGCGGCTCACTCGAAGACATGCTTGCATTGTTTGTTTCTGAGGGCACTCTGTAGGCTCGTCGCCATTTTGTACCGATGAACGTTCGACAAACACGACTAGAAACGTGCTCAAGACCTGAAAGTGATTTAACATGCAGCAAAGTACCCGTTGTGTTCTCAGTGTGCAACTGAGTAGACATCTGACTCAACCAGAAAAACTTGCCGTCATGTTATTGCCATCACTGTTTTAAGTGTCTGTATGTTCACAATAAATCAAATCACGTGCAGCAGGTCTACACATGTTGTTTGGAGGCTGTTCAAAGTCTTTCAAAGACACATGGGAAATCTCTGCCTGAGGCTGGATGAAGGAAACCTGAGTTTCCATGAAAGGATATTAAAGCAGTCACAAGCAAAACAAACACACAACACAAAAAAATCACAGATTTATGATTTATTTTACAGCATCAAGAGCGTCTGATGGTCAAATTTAACTTGCAGGAACTCTCATATGAACAGCACGATGTTATAGTTTTGTCACAAACGTTTCATGTACTGAACAAAATCGACTTTTAAGGCTTAGTAAACTGTTGGAAAAAGCATCTCATGAATGTAAAAAGAGTCACAGGTGCCGTAAGCGACTGGCTCGCCATCCCAAAGCATTTGCATCTGACGCCCTGAGAATGAGACTGAACGACCAGCAATCTTTCTCTAGAATCACTGACAACATCTTTATGGAACAATAACAAAATAATTACTGGCCTGTCACATTTTTGTACAGAGGAATGCACACGTACCTGAGTCTTAAGGTCAAAGGTCACCATGGAGAAACAGAAGTTGAGCAGAAAGTATTGCTCCTGGAGACTCTCTAAGGCCCCGCCTACACGGAACGCCATCATGTTTGGCCTCTTGATGAGCAGCGTGGTGCACAAGACGTGGATCACGCCCAGACACATGATGCACACAAAACGCACCTGCAACGAAAACAGATTACAGTCGGTGATTCAAAGTTTAATTCTACCAGCCCCTCAGGTTTACAGCGTCATTCATGCAATCGGGACAAGTGATGTTACTCAGAAACTGTGATACTTTTAAGATTTATTTGCTTCTTATGTAATTAAAGTCGGTATCTGCAGTATTTGTTTAACTCAGTCATGTGTTGTGTTTTACAGTTACTGTAAATTATCTGTCCCAGATCTTAAATTTGACAAATTTCATGCCAGTAAAAAAAAAAAAAGAGAAGCATTCAGTTGAACTAGATGTTCATATTGATGCTAAGTGGGTATAATGTTTACTAATGTCACCATCTTAGTTTAGCATGTTAGCATGCTAACATACGCTAACTAACACAAAACACAAAGTACAGCTGAGGCTGATGGATATGAATGTAGTTTTGAAGATATTTGGTCAAATACTGAATGAGTGTTGGATAAATTTGAATTCTGAACATGATCATGGTGCATTGTTACTATAATTCATTGTGAGGGAGACACGCATGTTTGCACTAAAAGGCATGTCAATGCATTCGGTAACTGTTGGGATATTTCACTAAAAAACAAAAAAAATATGAACCTAATGGTGCCATAAGTTAAGTAATAGGATCAAGTCAACAGGATTCATCATTTTGGAACCTTGAATGTTTGTGAAACACGTTCTACCAACCCATCTGATGGATGATAGATGGTTTGAGGAAGTTACAGCAGCCCTCTTTCATTCATCGTTTTAGCCTCATATTTGTGCAATAGAAGACCAGGAAGCACGAGAGTTGTTAAAGGGAAAATTCAGCATTTTTCATGCAGATGTCCAGTCAATGTTGATGGTTTATGTCATCAATGAAGCAATAAATTCAGTGCTGGATGTCAGGAAACTACAGGCTATTTCAGCTTGGATTTTTAGTCTCCACCTATGGGTAGACAGGGGACGTGCTAGATGAACATATTTGTCACCTAACACTATGTTCTGGCCAACAGAGTAATATCTATGGGCTGGGGTGGATGATTCCATTGACTACATTCACCATCGACACTGACTGAACATCCACATGAAAAGTGCCAATTTTTCCCCCTTTTTCCCTTCAAATCTGAATACTTTTGTTCAGAAGTGCTGCATTAAATATAGATGTTATTGTGCAACATGTTAGAGTAAAGTAATTATGCATTGTACAAAAAAAAGTTTGATAAAATATTTTTGATAACTTTTGTTATATTATTATTTGGTGTCACGAGGAAATTTTCCTCATATTTGCGATCATGTCTTTCTGATGTACATCGCTGCATTTACTCGATTATTGTCCTCTCTTCTTATCCCACTGATGTGTCAGCCACAGAGTTTAGCTGTTAAACTGTCAAAGTGAATGTGAAGCTTCGGACGTCATCAGTTTTAATAGAAATGAAACAAGCTTCAACACTTCCATCCACCACGAACACTCTGACCTGCTGGTGGCGCTACAGGAAAAGTCAGAGGATCACCAGAGTCAGTGGGATTAAGAACATGAACCTCTGTACAAACCAAAATCAGTTTCTCACAATTCACCATCAGTTAAGTTTCACCGTATCAGAGCAGCTGATAAGATGATCAGCAAAAACCAACTAACCACCATGACACCCAGTCAAGAGATATGAAAATTAACTTGTAGTTTGTTTTCAATATTCACTCCAAACACAAACACATCCATGTGAATCATAGAAACAACAACAGTGACACCAAGTGGTGAAACAGTGACAGTCTTCAACAGGATGAAAGCTGCGGGGATCTGCTGTTATTTCCCCCGTCATTAATAAAGTGGATTATTAGCAGCAACCAGCAGCTGGTATGAATCACTCTGTCAGTGCGGCTGGTGTGCTGCTTCCAAAATTTACAATCTAATCTTCTCATCATGTTCTAATCTTTTTTTGGGATTTACTCTCTGAAGTCAATTAGTGCCGAGTTGATCAAAAATGTTGATAAACCTCACTAGCAGTAGCCTGTGATTATAAGACTATTTTTTTGCCCTGGGTTTCGCCTCTCAGGCAACACCCACACAGCCCTACCTTCTTGGTAGTTGTCGGGTCTGTATGCAGCCTGCAGGAAACACTACATGCCGTCTCCTTTGCAGTTAATTTTCTCCTACAAAGACCTTAAAATTGAACTTAAAGTATTAGGTCATTTTGTTTCAAGGAAACAAAATGTGCATATAGGTTTGATGCATTAATAATGCAGGAATTCTCATAGTATTTCATTAATAATAATAACATTATTATAAGCATGGTAACCAGTTTTATCATAATTTGGAACTTGATAGAGTGATATAAAAATATATAAATGCAGGTCAGGTCAGATATGAGCTCATCATTGGGACAGAGTGACAGTCTATTAATATGATGTTTTATTGTTTTAATTAATTTCAATTTATATTTAAGAAGCAGAGTTTAAATAGTTGAGAATTAGAAGACTAATTGGGATTTTAAGAATGTCAGGGTTTTAAAGATTATAGTCCCTTTTATGTTATGTAATTCTGTTCATTAATGTCTTTTCACCATACTGGAAGCACACTTAAACATGTTATCACTTGGATTCTTCTTTATCTTATACATCCATAAATCAAATCAATAACTCAGTCCCTGGAATAAGAAACTAGTCTTTGAAGACTGGGAAAACTGTGTTTTTTAAATTATGATTATGATAAATAAGATTATAAAGGTGGTGAGGGACTTCCCACAGACATCTCTTCATGCAGTGTGTTGTCTCAGGGTGTCCAGCAGAGGGCGACCTACCAGCAGCTCCTGCTTGCTCTTTGACCCCAGCACAGAGAAGTTGACCACAGATCGAACCATCACCACCAGCACGCTGAGCACAAACGCCACCAGCTCCTGCCTGTTCTCCTGCAGCACGCCGCGGCTGATGTAGTAGATACAGAACACTGCAGAGTAGAGGACAGACAACACGATGCTCACACGCAACAGGACTCACTTCATTATAATAATGTCTTCTTCATAAGATACAGTTTGAGCACGAATTACTTTTTTTTTTGGGTCTATTTTCTAATCTTGTCCACTCTGTCATCTCTGTATGTCTGACTGCAAAACCCTTCTAATACAGAGCTCATTCATATTTTATACTTATTATCATCCTGATACTAGAGTAAGTGATAACTCTTAACTACTTATTAATCTTGGTGACAAATGCCCTTTTTTTTTAAAGGTTTCTTAACTAAAGTGCATGCTGGGAGGGGCTCCAGACCTTCATAACTTCACACAGGATAAGTGGGAATGGAAAATGGCTAATTAACAACATTTCTTTCCACTGAATCTATTACTTTGCTGCTCTGTTGACCTAATTTCTCCAGAGTTTGCTGTGCAGTATGTTACCATGGTGATCTAACCCTGTTAAATGTGAGCCAGCTTTATTACTGAGCAGCAAACATTCATATTATTCTGGGTGAACATCATCACAGCACATGATGCCCCTGCATGGATATTACAGAAGAACTCGTCTTGTAGACCAGCTTCTCTACGAGCCCTGATGTGTTCAAAACTTCCGTTATCTGGCTCTTTATCTTCATCATTCCTCAAATCTCTGCCAAACATTCCTTCAAAGTTTGGCCACAATTCCAACATTATTTCTCACTCAATAGTTGGTGAGTTCATCCCCCAATAATAAGGAATAATATGTTTCTTCCTTCTCTTGCTGTTGGAGTATTTAATATCTTCCTTTTATTATCGTTGTCCACATCTGTGGATCAGCCTGCCTGAAGATCTGAGGGCCACAGTTTTCACAGTTCACATATCCCTTTATTTTATTTATTTTTTATTATTAACTTATTTATTCATCATTGTTTTCCTTTTGATACCCTACCTTTTGGTTCTTTATTTAACTAATTTCTATACAAATCCTCTCTTTTCGTACTTTTTTATTTTGTGTTCTTAGCTTTCACTTACTTTTTTTCAACTGTTTGGAGTTTTCACTTTTTTTGAATTATTCAAATTTATTTTTCTATTTTGAGTTTGTTTGTTTTGTTTCCTTCCTCTGGTTTTTCCTCTCTTATGAGAGCGTTGCCTCAGTTCCTGTTTTTAGTGGGTGTTGTTCTTATTTTAGTGCAATTGCAAAGTCATTGCTGTGGGTGTAGGTGGGTGGAGCACTTTGTGTTACATTCTGTACGTATGAAAAGTGCTAAATAAATACAGTCTGATTGATTGATTGACCTAGAATAGAACTTAAATTAGTAACTCATTGGTACTGTCGAGTGTCCGACGGCTTCTACAGGCACAGAACTGACTTCACTGGTCGCAGCTTCTTAACTATGATGAATTAAGAATACCTAAATTAAATGAAAAGTCTGTTCAAAACCCAGAAATGTTCTGGAGCTCGGACGAATGGAACGGCTGTTTAATTTTGATGCTATTAAGTTGAAAGGGCAGGAATTTCCCCCTCACTTTGAATTTAATGCCGCTCAAAAAATTATATAGCCTCCAGCTGCAGTGGCCTCAACGCCCCGCCCACACTGCCCCAGCTGATAATTGAATAAAAACAAAATCATCTTAATTCTTTAAAATTAAATTCACTATTTTTGTGGACTTAAAATCGTTGTTTCATTTGATGACCTGGGATTGGGCCTTTGTACCCTCAAAAAACACCAAAGGCCAAGAGGAAATGCACAGTTAAAGTCAGTGCATTCATCTCTTCCTCAGTTGTCATCACATGATTACATCATGAACCCCCACCAGCTGGCTGTTAAACAGGCGAGGTGTGAAATCAAACTTCCTGGAGACACTGACAGTAACTGTCTTTCCCTCTGCTGACTGATGGCACTCACGTATTCCAACCAGCTGGATGAGGGACACGGTGAAGTTGTCCTCATCAGACACGTCCGTGTCCATGTGCTGCTTGTAGATGCTGGATATGGTGAGGCCGAGCAGCGCCAGCAGAGACGCTATGGTGAAGCAGTAGTAGAGCTTCAGTAGACATGACAGCTCTGACCAGCGCTTTATCTGCAGGAGGTGCAGGAGATGGAGGAGACAAAGAATGTGAGATAACCTGTCGAAACAAGTTAGATTTCCAAAGTGAACGAAGCTGTTCAAGCATGAAAATATAAACAGAGTGGGGTGGAGGGACTGGCCTTTCCGGGACTTTCTGTCCTGGATTTACCAATTATGTAGTTGACAGCCACAGAATTTGTTTCAGTTTTCCTCTCATCTCATTACACTATGCAAATTAAACTTAACCTGATCTCTACTTTCACAATTATTAATCTTTTAGTTTCACTTCTGCAGCTCCTCACCGGTCCACATGGTGTTGGGATCAGTTCCTGGTGTCTGGGCCTCAGGTTTGGAGACAGAAGGTCTGGACTATCCGGAGGTTGACCAGAGATCTGGTTCCCCAACAAAGGACTGTGATGTCAAAAAAAAAAAAAAAAAAATATAAACAGGTGCAATTTAATGCATCACACACAGTACTGAGAGATACAGTAGTTTAAATGATCAAAATTATCTCTCTGCTTTTAAGTAAGTAACCATGTAATAAGAGGTAAAATGTAGAGTTATTATGAAAGAAAGTCCTCAGGATGATTCAAGACTTGCACCACCCTGCCCGGGTTTATTTTGCAACAATGACCTGTTGACTGTACATCATCCTTCCTGTAGAGCATGGTGAGCTGGAGAGTTGGGAAATTTGGGAACATGACAGTTACTTGAAACATTGTTCAAAGTTGCAAAATACTGTGTGCTGATTTATTTTTCTATTTAATATACAAGTTACAGCAACATTACTTCATGTTTGCCATTTAAATTAGTTTTCTTTTTTTCTTTCTTTCTTTCTTTCTTTCTTTTTAACATGGCCAAAGTACCTGCAGTGTTTTTTTGTCCAGCCTTGTCCACGATATAAAGCAGCTCAATCAATTAGAAAACTACTAGTAACACTATCCTACAAGCAATAGCAATTAAAAATGAAAAATGTTTGGATGGCTAATCATGAACCTTGTACGACCCTAAAATGTCCATTTGGAGTTGAAATAAATTAATCAGCACACTTAAGATAAATCATGGGGTGTAATTAAAAGGCTAAATGAATGTGAAAACGCATTCATATCTGACTTACAGATGTTTTTTCAGCGTCTCCGCGCAGTTTATGTTTTGTGTATTTGGCCATGTCTCCATTGAAAAAATTACTATTTCATTCATTCACTTACGTTTCTACATCAGTTTTAATTGCTCCTGTCAGATTTCATTCTCCACAGACAACATGTTGTACTTTGATAGAAAAGGACAGTCAACAGATGAATCATAGACTGCATATACATACTTAATGTATACAGACTATGAGATGAATTCATCCTTATAGTATTTATTTCATTCAAATATCCTGTTGTTTGAGATAATGTTGTTAATGTGTGTGCTGAGTTGTAACGAGCAGGGTAATGAGCAGGGTACAGGATTTAATTTTCTCATGACACAACCGACCGAACAGCACAGACAGACTGAAATAAAGTCTACAAACTTTTCTACTGACCTTATCTCGTCCATTTCTTTGTGGACAAGACAGGAGGACCCGGAGTTTACATTCCTGCGACCTTTTGCTGTCTGTCCACGCCGAGCTGACAGAACTTCAGTTTCACATTTAACAACATATAAACAGGAACAAGAGCCTGTTGTGGCAGGACTTCTTCTTCTGCTGCTCCTGCTGTGCGCACTGGCTCTTCTTCGTTGGTTTGGCTGCTCCGAAGCGCTGCTGCCCCCCGGAGGACAACAGAGAGGCTGGAAGCTTGATTTTAAATTTTGAAAGTTGCCACCAAAAGCAAAGTTAAAAAATAAATAAATAAAAAAATAATTGTTGTTGAACGTTTTTAATCGTTTGCTGCCATCCAGTGGTCACAGAGGGGATCTACAACTACAAATTTTGGTTTCAGGAATTTTAGTTAACTAAAATAACCAGAAAAACTAGACTTACTCAACTGAATATAATAAATATATATATACAGGGAATGCATTTAGTTTTAGTCTTTGCCATTTGGTCAAATTTGCCATCACAAGAAGCATGAGGAGGCACTGGTGCAAAGGTTTAGTGAGACTGGGATGTCTATGACTGTTACTCTATATTGCCTTCACAAAGACTTGTGTTAGTATTGTAATACCTATTCTGAATTTCTTAATTCTTGCCCCTCACAAATACCCACCATATTATAATAAAAGAAGAAGAACAAGAACAACAACATTAACAATGGAAAAAAAATTAAACTAAACTGAATTAAAAACAAAATGACAATAACTGTGCCTCATTTGACATTGTTTTGTCTAGTGGAGCCATTCCCTGGATAAAGATTGGTGTGGTCTCTGGACCTTCATATAATGTGTTGTCTTACGGGGCCTCTTTGAGATAAGGTTTCCTGGGAGAAGGAGGGTTGTCAGGGACCCCCAGACCAGTAAAATACTTTTTATGTTGCCAAGGTCCACCAGGTCAGATGTTATCTCTTGAAAGTTCCGTAAACAACTAGCGTATATAACTGTGTAGTTTGGAGGGCTCAAGTCAGAAGGTTATTCGGCTGTGTCCTTCTCCAAGCATTCCGGGTTGCTCGTCCAGATGCTGTGTTTCTGTATAATAAATCTTTGTTGTATATGAAATACGGTGTCAGCGGAGATTCCTTCAACATCTTCACATCATCACCACTGAATACACTACATTGGAAAAAAAAAGAGGAAAAAGAAAATTAGGAAAAAAAACATGTTTCATGTCTTCTTAATTATTAAGCTAAGGAAAATGTACAAAATGTGTGATTCTAATAGGAAGCCAAGTCTACTCAAAGACGAATGAGACATTTTGACATTAAACTTTCTGTCACAAAACATAATTTTGGTTGATAATAGGACAATAACCTCTGATGAAGAGGTGAAATAATCATTTTGTACATAAATATGTCATTTACCAGATGTAAGGTGCTGGAATAGCTTAAAAGTGAACACTGAAAATGCTTGAAAGGAGCTTGAATTTGATTTTGGAAAAGATGTATGAACCCTGAAACTGTGATTTTAGTTGACATAAGCAAATCTGTTTTTGTGGACCTCTGAACAGACAAAGTCTCGAGGACCCCCTGTGATTTCTGGTGCCCCCCTAGGGGGGGCCCGGACCCCAGGTTGTTGTTGTTATTGAAGCCCACAGATGATGACATCAGTGAGGTCTGTTGGGGACAGATGTCTCACACACACGCTCACACATGTGTACTTACGAAGATGGAATGAGACTCCATGGGGGTCCTACAGCCCACAGCAGAGGAGGGGACAAAGCAAGTTGAGCACAGCTTTCCCAAGGCCGGTGTCGAGTGGTTATATACCAGTTTATTCTGTCACAGCCTACATCAGTCTTGTTTCCATGTTCTATATCAAAACACTGCTAAACAGCGCTGGTTTTACAGGCTGTCACCTGTCTGACATTGCTAATAAAAATGCAGGGTTGGGTGGGCCATCAGGGCATTCTCGCTGGGTGAGAGGGGCTGCTGTCTGATGTTGGTGCAGCCCTGAGTACAGGCAGGCAGCTGCATAACACCTTAGAGGAAACAGATCACCTGACATTGCACATGAATAAAATATTGCTAAATAGTTTAACCGACTAGTATTTCTGGTGCCGACTTCTGTGGGTGGCAACATTTAATCGTGTAGTCGACTAATGACGCACATTCCTCGTCACTGGGGCTCAAGTCTCCTCTGGTGGAATTGTGGAAGTTGTACTGGTGGCAGCCAGAGCCTCTATTTGCACTCACACTAAGTTCTAAGGCAGTCTTCAAACCTCAGACGGAATGAAACCACTTTCAGTTCAGTAAAATCTCTGAAACCTTTCAAAAACCACTCTAAAGATTCGGGGGAAGTGTTCAAATCCTTAACCACACCACAGATGGAACAGAAAACCCTTTTGGCAATGACCACCTCAGTTGCTCCGGATTGCGCCTATCCGAGCCTCTCTGCCAGTGGATGACTGAAATGGAGCAACTTCATCTGTGATGTGCAGCGATGGTCTTTGCACCGGCACAGTGGGCACAGATCACCAGCCATGAGCTATTTAGCACAACAGCACTCCCTGGCTGCTGCAGGCTGACAGCAGAGACCCGGGCACCCTTCTGTTCACATCCTTTGATACGTCACTGAAGGAAGAGAACAGGGATTTCGTGGCCATTCCAGTGACATCATCATTTGAGTATTGTTGTTTTAGTTTGTTTTTCCATTTCCATAGCAACAATCAAAACAATATTAAAAAGTTCTTCACGATAAAGAAGAATAAAACTAATAATTTAAAAGTCTACTATTGTCTGATGAAACACTGGTTCACTAATATGCATTTATTAATTGCCACAATGGGTCAAAACCATATTTGTGTTGCTATTGGCAACATTCATCAGGCCATCTAGGAGCCTTTTGCACAAAAATCACTTCTCAATACAGAAGTTACACGGGTCTTTACAGGAAAAAGAAAAGGTAAAAAGAGGAGGCTGAGAAGACAAACAAAGAGAAATAAGTGTTGAACCTAAATACAAAGTAAAAGCTAGAAAACCAAGCAAAACCCAGAGAACTCAAAAAGACATCAAGAGTCTTTTTAAAGATTTGTTTTCACAATGTTTCTCTGAGTCTTTGGTGGAGGCTGTTTCAGAGTGGAGCAGCGCCAACAGCAAAAGTTTAGTTTTCAGTCTTTCAGTCGGATGAGCCAGAAGTGCCTCCTTCCCTACTCAGTCCTTTTGGACACTCTCACTCTCTCTCTCTCTCACTCTCTCTCTCTCTCTCTCTCACACACACACACACACACACACACACACACACACACACACACACACACACACACCTCTCTCTTGTTT
>JAJHUR010094591.1:0-25376 GCA_027495735.1 Lutjanus campechanus | reverse complement strand
ATTGAGAAAGTAATCATCAGATAAAAACTAGTGGCAGCTTTAGTTCATATCTGTTTTAGCCTAAATATGTAGCCTTATTTAAGCACTGTACTACTTTTATAATAGGTTATTGAATACTTTATTATATGAATATTCTTCACATCCAGATGGTACACGTCTCAAGGATCTAATGGACGCAGCTCCTCACAGCAGCCTGGACATCCTTTCAGCCGTTTTTGGAGCCTCACTCAGAGAGCTGTCCGCCAGTCCACCACCCGAACATCCAAACCCCCTGGAGTGGCCCTGAAGTTTATCCTGGGACCTGCAGTGCTCACTGTCTCTGCTCGACTGTTCTGTCATGTAGCTCATTGCGAGGCAGATGTGAATAACAACATCCCTGTGGAGGTTGCAGCCAAAAGCTCTGTGCCTGAGTTCAAATGGCATATCCTGTGGGAATTTGTCAAACCTCAATTGTTTGCTCTCATCGGTGCTGTTGTGGTAAGCTTAAATCAGTCAATGCAATGTCTATGTTTCTAAAATAAAATATAATGTAACATGTAAGATCCATGCAACTAAATTGAGTGTTTTTTTCTTTTCAGCTTGCTTTTGGTGCAGCCATCTTGAATATTCAAATCCCCTTGATGCTTGGAGATCTGGTGAATGTTGTGGCTCGTTACCTCAGAGAACATACTAGCAATTATGTCCAGGAGATAAGAGGTCCTGCACTGAAATTACTGGGACTTTATGCTATACAAGTAAGTAAACAAGAAATCTGTTGATGTGCAAAGCAGCTTCACAACTTGAGTCAAATACAATCAGCTGTTGTTTTCCTGCTGTCAAATGAAGATATACTGTATGTCTAATATAACTATTATTGCCCAGTCAGGTGTTTTATTTGCACAAGGAGTCTTGTGATAATGGCACCATTTAAAATATGTAATTATATTATAGGGGATAATAACTGGACTTTTATGTCTCTGTTAATTAACTGAGAAGAAATGCAGGGGGTGGGTGCAATAAAAGTAACACCTGCACAATATGATGCATTCCAGAGCTACAGCTTTATGAAGCTTGTTACGCTACGTTTTTATTGAAACTGTCAGAGAAGTGTTGTTGAGCTCTATGGTACCAGGCTGTTGTTAGTGTGCTGGTGTATTAGATTACATTATTAAGTGAAACCGTGGTGAGCACATTTTCTTTCAATAACTCTGTTAAGTTAGGGCTTGCAGATCTTATGGTTTTGAAAAGTTCATTTTTCTTACAGCTATGATGCTTATTACTCACTTTCATTCTGAAAATGGGCATTTAAACTTCTAAATGTCACAGCTGTTTTCTGGAAAATGGTCTGCTGCACGGGTCATTAATCACCTCCTTTGTGCAGGGACTTCTGACGAGTGGCTACATCATCCTGCTATCAAGGGTTGGGGAAAGAGTGGCAGCAGACATGAGGAAAACCCTTTTTGCATCACTATTGAGGTACATACTCCCTTAATACTAGTGCAGATGAATGCATGAATGGAGTAAAATAAAGGCTCACCAGATGAGATGCTGTCAGTTTTATGCTAATTGCCAGCTACTGAAGTGTTTTTGTCTCTATTTTTCTGTTTGAATCCTGCTTTCTCATTTTTCTGTGTCCAAATGACTAATGGAAACAACAATTTTTGATACTGGTCCAGTATTGAGCAGGAGCGTTGCAGCCGGCAGAAGTAAAACTAAGCGGGAACATAATCATTATGGGAAACTGTGCGCTGTCAAAGAACATCCACACAAATTTTTGCCACTTACAGGCTCAGATTGTTTTTATTAGTTCATACAAAATTATGAAAATGATTGCTACTCAATCAAACTCCCTTCAGATACAAAAACAGTAATTTTACCATCGTAAAACACATGTCATTCAAACTCGACAGAAACAAAATTAAACTCACCAAAAACATCTGGGCTCGTTTTTCCACTGTTCTAACAATCACCAGTTCTGCTTTGGTTGAAATAAACCCTTAATTCACTGTGTTAGATGTAAAAATATCTGATATCTGACCTCCCTCCTACTTCTTTCCCAATATTTTCACATCTGATTCAAAGAATAAAGCTGTTAATTCAACTAACTCAGAGTTGGTGATTGTAGAAAGACGAGCCAAGACGGTTTTAGTCTTATTTTGTTTCTGTTGAGTTCCAAAGAAGTTGACAATAATGATGATAAAATTACCATTTTTACAAAGGGTGTCTGGTGAGTTTGGTGAGAATGATTGAACAGCTGTTTTTGGTTAAACAAAACACACTCTGTGAAAAAGGTCTGTCTCTGTAGCAATTCTTTCCATAATGTTGTCAGACACTTATAATAACAATCTGAGCCTGTCAGTGTCAAAAACAAGCGCTTTTGGTTTCATTTCTGCAGGGTACAGTGCTCTCCCTGAACACTGGACCAATTATGCCCCATTAGTCAGTAAGACACAAAAACATGGGAAAATAGCATCCAGGTTAAAAAATGCCGGAAGTTACCCTTTAATGTTGTCAGTGTTACTTTCTTGTCTCAGACAAGATGTGGCTTTCTTTGATGCCAACAAAACTGGACAGCTGGTGAATCGTTTGACAGCTGACATTCAGGAGTTCAAGTCATCCTTTAAACTGGTCATCTCTCAGGTAAGAAGTGCTTTTTTGTGTTGTAAAATAATAAGTAGTTAACATGCTATGTAGTTGTAGTCTTCTAATTTATGTTTTGGTCTTTTTGCTTATTTTCAGGGTCTGCGGAGTGTCACACAGACAGTTGGATGTTTTTTCTCGCTCTACATCATCTCTCCAAAACTCACAGGTTTGACAGTGATTGTCCTCCCGTGTCTAGTGGGAGCAGGGGCTCTCATTGGCTCGGTCCTCCGCAAACTATCCCGTTTGGCTCAGGAACAGGTGATGTAGTATTTTCAATTTGCTTAGGATTTTTGCTAGAACTGCAGTATCTGGTTTACACTTTGAGTTTTATTGCCATGTCACAAGAGGCTGCAAAATCAGAGCAGCCATAATTCAAAAAGCTGCAGATATGAGCGAACAGAACTGACTTTTTTTTACAAATGTAACCGACAAGCTGCACTTCCTCCACTCTTTGCACAGTATAGATGCCGACACGTTAGGATGCCAAGTTTCTATACATTTTCCTCTTGACTCCTACTCTGATTCTCATCATTTTGCAGGCTGACGTACAAACAGAAAGATATGTATATTATTGACACTTCAAATTAAATATGCAATAATCAGAAGCAACAAAAAGTTGTTTCCTTCAGATTTCTGGTGGTTTTGAGAATCAGTCTTTACACTGCTACCACAAAGCCTCAGTTATGTCATCACGCATACAACTCCAACTATTCATTTTCAGTGTCAGTACTTGCAGCATGCACAGTTTTAGACAATTATATTGAAATCATTTTGCAATTTAGAAAATAAATTTAATTTGCTGCTTGACTGTGTCTTGACTGAGCTGATTTTAATTTAAGGTGGCAAAAGCAACAGGAGTGGCAGATGAGGCACTCGGCAACGTGCGGACAGTGAAAGCTTTTGCAATGGAGGAGCGGGAGCTCCAGTAAGTCAAAGTTTATTTTCACGTACTCTGTTATTTGCTTGCTATTCCATTTGCTGGCTTTTTGGAATTGTCTAGCTGGGTGTCTCTGTAATATACCAACGATTGTTAACTTTAGTTATTGAAAAGAAAAAAATGGAAGGGAAAAAAGAAAAGACAGAGAAAGAAACAAAAGGAAAAAGAAAGATGAAAGATCTGAAAGATTTATTGAAGTCTGGATAAAAAGAGTATTCATAAAGAAAATTAAGGGTAAAATGAAATTATTTGCTTTATGTAATTACCCCTGTGAAGCTGTCAGGTTTTCCATAAACAATAATGTTAATATTAATTTGTATATAAGAAGTGGGATCAAGTATTTCTTTCTTTATATCCTTAAATGTTAATGTAGGTTTTAAGGACGGGTGACTCAAGTTGTGAGGCTGTAGTGTGTGTGTGTGTGTGTGTGTGTGTGTGTGTTTGTGTGTGTGTGTGTGTGTGTGTATGTTCATTAGGAAGGACAGGTTGGATTTTGGATTTTGGTCTGTTTTAGTGACTTTTGTGTTGTGTTTGTTCTTCTTTTCAGTTGATTTATGTCTTATGTTTTGTTAATTAAATTTTTAAGAAAGTTTATTTTGATGTACTGTAACCATGATACATGTAGAGATGCAGTATGCCACGTGTCAGAGACAATAGGTTTTAATTTCCTAAATCTTTTCCCTCAGGTTATATGCATATGAGGTTGACAAATCTTGTGAAATGAATGAAAATCTTGGTGCTGGAATAGCAGTTTTCCAGGGACTGTCAAACATCGCCCTGAACTGTGAGTGTATTTTGCTAAGTTAACTAATAAACACAATGTAGAGCAGATTGTTACTGTGTCTCACAGTACCCTTTATAGTCATGTTTTTGTGTTGTGTGCGGTTACAGGCATTGTGCTGGGAACTATTTTTGCCGGAGGGACTTTAATTTCGAGCAACGAAATGTCCCCCGGAGACCTCATGTCTTTCCTTGTTGCTTCACAGACTGTTCAGAGGTAAAAGACACAACTTAATCTACATGTATTGCTTTTTATTACATTTACAATTAAATTTATCAGTTTAGATGTAGCTGATATTTAGGGTATAACTCCTATTTCTCTTTATGCTCAGGTCATTGGCCAGTATCTCTATACTTTTTGGACAGGTGAGTAAACATTACATACAGGTGTAGGGCATGTGCTGTGTGAGTGATACACGTTATGTGCACATTTGTAGATATTTGAAGTATTATTTAGAGAGAACTCAAGCCACTCTCTAACATTTACTACAGATGGTGAGAGGAATAAGCTCTGGGGCTCGGGTTTTTGAATACCTTGCTTTGAAGCCGACCATCCCGTCTGCTGGAGGAGGACGCATCCCGTACCATTCTCTGACAGGACGAGTGGATTTCATGGACATTTCATTCAGGTTAATTTAAAACAAAAGTATATTTCAAGATAATTCAAGGTATACACTGTACATGACTATCAAAGGATACTATCTAATGATGTCTGTTTATAGCTATCCAACAAGACCTGGCCACCAGATCCTGAAGAAGTTCAACTTGACGCTGCCACCTTGTAAAACTGTTGCGATTGTTGGAGAATCTGGAGGAGGTAATTTCTTCATTAATGATTCTGATTTTAAATATGTGATGTGTAAACAATGTGATTATGAGCCTTTAAATGATTAATCCGATACATTTTAGGAAAGTCCACTGTGGCGTCTTTACTGGAGCGTTTCTATGACCCGACCAGCGGAGTAATCATGCTGGACGGACTTGACATCCGAACCCTTGATCTGTCCTGGTTCAGGGGGCAAGTCATTGGATTCATCAATCAGGTAAAGACTGTTCATCAGTAATGTATCCCAATTTTAACCTCTTCTACTCTGTGCCTGACATTAGTGTCTTTCAGAAGCTGTAGCAGGCTCAAACACTCCAAAGTTAGGCTATATTTTGGCCAGGAGGAAAAACTGGCATTGCTGTTTTTAAAAGAGGTCTCTTGGCCTCTCATGTCATAATATCAGAATAAAAATAGGCACTGTGGGTACCAAAGAGTCTCTCATCTACAAAAATGCCCACTTCATACTAATCCCATGAAGTTTGGGGCAAAAACAATGCAGTTTCAGGCTTGCAGCATAAATTAGTTATTTTGGCTTCTTCTATTTTAATATATCTGGAAACTGGGCTCCCTAAATACTACTAGAATTGCATTAATTGGGTGTGACTGGAAGGCTGATTTAATGAGCCTCATGCACAAATATATTCTTATTTTGCTGTCATATTTGTTCTTGCACAAAGCAATAAGAGGAAAATAGGAAAATCTTATGTGGGATTCATGAAATGTGCGCTGACAGCCAAATCTGTTAGTACCATCCTGAGTATGTTGATGAATTACATTTGATTGGATTAAATGGGATGCCTGTGCCAGGAAATTTTCAATTAGCATATGGAAACACCCCAATAAATCCACACAGAAGAAAAAAAGAAAGAAAATGCCACTGAAGGACGGGAAAAAGAAAAAAACCTTCGGCAGACATGGTTGAGCACATTGGAGCCGTCATAGGAGAAGTTTCCCTGTCGGGGGGCAGTCAGGTGCTGCTAATTATCTTAAAGAGTAAACATTTAACACTTCATGAGGTAAATAGCTTTCTCTTCATCAGTATCTCATAGCACAAAAAGCAAGCTTTTGTGCAGCAAAGATTTATGCATGAGGCCCAGTAAACCCATTTTTATTCTTCTGTGATGACGTAAGTCCCCAATTTAAAAGTAGCGACACTGTTTTATAAAAACTTTACCTGGTGCATTCAGAGGATGGATTTATATGTGGAATTTTGGGGGTTTCTGAGCAATTGCCAGAACAGAAATGCCACCAATCCATTCGCCAAAAAGTGCCATCTCCAAATGTCAAATGTTTTTGATATCAAACCACAGCATGAATTTGCTCTTTGTCTTTAAATGTGGGTATTTTTGAGGGATTTTTAGCCCTTTTTTAAATCAATTGTCAAGTGGTCAAGAATGGTTTAATTATGCACTAAATCTGTGTAATAAATGGTTTCAACCAGAAAACTGCTTAAACAACTTATGAAACATGATAGAGCAGGGGAGCAGCAATCATAATACGCCTATCATTATGTTCTCACCACCTATAAAGTTTAAAATGTTGAATATGTGCCTAATGAAAACACATTACAAATTTATGACTAGAAAAACGCACAGTGCTGAGCTGCATCTCAAATTACACTTCAGGTTCCCAGCTGTCAGATGATGTATACCACTTCTATTTGGCATTTACTGCTGACCTGCTATTTCCCCCTAAAGATCCCCTGTTGCCCCCTAAAACAGACCAAAATGGGGCCATGGCAGAGATAAGAATAGGGCTATGAATAATTAGTCAGCGTAATACAAGTGCGAATTAAACACATTTGTCGCTGTGCAGTGTTCACAGTATCTTCCACCATGTTTCTCCTCAGGAGCCAGTTCTGTTCGGATCATCTGTCATGGAGAACATCCGCTTTGGGAAGCCTGAGGCCACAGATGCTGAGGTCATTAATGCAGCCAAGCAGGCCAATGCTCACGGCTTCATTACAGGTTTCCCAGACGGATACAACACTGTGGTCGGTATGTGCTCTCGTTTGGGTATTTACAAGATATTAAAATTTGTGTTCCATTTTAATACTAAGCTCCAGATTTCTACACCCAGGTGAACGAGGTGTGACGTTGTCAGGTGGCCAGAAACAGCGCATCGCTATTGCCCGCGCCTTGATCAAGAACCCCAGCATCCTGGTGCTGGACGAAGCCACGAGCGCCCTGGATGCCGAGTCGGAGCGGGTGGTGCAGGAGGCTCTGGACAGGGCCACGAGGGGTCGCACCGTACTTATCATCGCCCACCGGCTCAGCACCATTCAGGCGGCGGATCTCATCTGTGTCATGAGCAATGGACGCATCGTGGAGGTGAGGCAGCGGAGAAGTGGAGGTTCTCTTATCTCTTCTTAAAAGTTTTGGCTCATTTATCAGACTAGCTGTTAAGCTCAAAGTTTGAATCTCTTGTCCTTTGTGTGGAGCCCAGGAATAATAATCGTTACTGTGGTAATAATTAATAGGGATCCTAAATTAAAAATATAAAATAAAAAATAAGCTCTGAAAATAATCAACTTCATATAGCTTCACTCTAAGATATAAATGAGCTATCTGGGACCATAAAGGGTTCTTTGGCTTGTCCCCACAGGAGAACCCTGGTTCCATTTGGAACACTTTCAGAGAGTTCAACCTAGAACCCAACATTAAGGGTTATACCTAGAACCATTTGTGAAAGGCTGCACCCAAACCACCCTATGAAACATTAAACAGAGAACCCTTCTATGATGTACTGTAATGGTTCCGCTCAGAACCTTCCCTGGTGGTTCTATCCAGAATCTTTCTACCCTGCAAGGGTGCTAACAAGAACCCAAGCAGGGAGTTCTGCCAATAACCTTTTATATTCCAAGGGTTTTATCTAGAATCCACTCAGGCAGTTCCACTGAGAGCCTTTTTATATTCCAAGGATTTTATGTAGAATCTACTCAGACGATAGTACCGAGAACCTTTTTATATTCCTAGGGATTTGAATGCACTTGGGGTTCCACAGAGAACATTTCTATATTCCAACCTAACCATGGAGTTCTGCAGATTTTTCAAAGGTTTTATCAAGAAACTATTCTGGGGGTTCCACCCAGCATCTTTTTATTTTCCAAGGATTTCATTTAGAACACATCCAGACAGCTCTACCAAGAACCTTTATATATTCCAAGGGTTTTACCCAGGACATACAGTACTTAGGGTGTTCTGCTGAGAACCTTTTTTATATTAAAAGGGTTTTATCTAAGATCCACCTAAGGGGGTTCTACTGAAAACCATTATATATTATGGTACAAAGAACCTTTGACACAAGTTCTTCAAGGATTTCAACAATCCTTGAGGAACTCTTTCTTCCAAAAGGGGTTCTTTGAATAAAAAAAGGTTCTTAATGGAACACTTAGTCTTGCAAAGAACTCTTGGCAAACCCTTTCTTCAAAAAAAGGGTTCTTCAGAACCAAACAGTTCTGTGTAGAACCTCAGCCCTTCGGCAGAACCCCTCTGTAGTCTGTATTTCGTAGAGTGTATATTGGTTGCTTGTGCTGACTGTGTACTTTGAGTTTTAATGATCTCTAACAGTTTCCTCTCGTCTCTTCAGGCTGGGACTCACATGGAGCTGCTGAGTAAAGGAGGACTTTATTCTGATCTGATCCGCAGGCAAAGAGCTGAGGGGCAGAAATGAACACACCAGAACTTGTTTACTGTAGATCTACAATGAGAGTACTATGAGTAATGGAATTTATTTTTAATGAAATTCATAGGAAAGGCTCGCCTGAACAGATAAATTATGTTCTGTAAATTTGCCAGCTCTCTGTCTAGTTTTATGACAAACTCTCAGATTTATGTATGTAAATGTTTAAATGGACCAACTGGATCAGCCTGGGATTAACAAACCACACTACTGTACAGTATCTCACTTAAATGTGAATTTCATAACACTGTTTTCTCTCATCCTGTATAGAATAAGTTATATTATGGTGGAAAAAAATAATTAAACTTTGTTTTAATTAAAGTTTTTTTTCCTTTTTTATGAATCGCAGAACACAGAATTTCCATGTTTTGTTACAAACACAGGGTTGAAGACACTAAACACTGAACCTAAGTAATGAGCAGTGTATGTTTTGTGGATAGAGTCAATTTTCTTGTCGAGATCCTACAGTTAAAATCCTCTAGCTCACTGGGGGATGAAGGAAACAGAAATGTAATTTCCACTCTGCGCTTCACTTGCTCCCTACAATCATCCATTCTATTTAGATGGGACATCTGGGGAGAAACTGCAGTTCTGGTGCCAATATTACCTCCCTTATATGGGTGATAACTATAAAGTGTCTTTTAAAGCTGGCATCTACCTCTGGATATATGATTTTACTCACTTTAATTTCAATTTTTTTTTAGCAACTTTTTCCTTGTGACACAGCTGCTGGAAACAACAAACTTTTTATGGCCACCTTTCAACCCTACAGAGGTTAAATGTTTGATACTCAGCAGAGTTTGTGTGTAGTATGACTTAAATGTCCCTTTTTGATGAGGCATTTTATCCATCCCTTTTTGTGTCTGCATAGTCTCAGCACTGACACAAAATTTTGTATGCTGGTGAATATTAGCCATAATTAATCATTAATTGTATTACTGGCTCATTTGCCAAATGGACCAAGTGAAAGCTATGTCCTTTCAAAATAGTGCTTATATCATTAAATGGGTAAATTACGCTGCCTCTGCTTAATAAATCAAAGTATACAACATATAGCTTGACAACTTCCTGGAAGAATCCATTTGTAATTTGAGATTAGATTAGAAATTATCAATTTAGGAAAAGGAAACACATTTAGGAGGGTTAATTTTTCAGATATCCCACAGCCTACAGTAAGTGTTGACATCCTGCCAGTGATGGAATGTAACTACATACATCTACTCAAGTACTGTAATTAAGCACAAATCTACTCCACTATATCTCAGAGGGAATATATTGTACATTTTGAATACAAAACATGAAAATATACAAGTCCATCTGAAACAATTAGACAGAAAATGAATTAGTCTGATTATCATAATTTTGAGGTTTAGCCTTTTGGTTGGTCAAAACAAACTGTGAAACTACAGTAATTTCAGAATTTTTATAAACCAAACAATCAGTTGATTAATGGAGAGAATAATCAGCGGATTAACCCATAATGAAAGTCATCATTAGTTGCAGTCTGGTTCAAAATAGTCCAAAATGGACTCAACCTCAGCCAACTACAACAGTAAAACCCTGCTTTTACGTTACTGCATGATTAATAAAAGTCTACTGATATAACATACAATGGTAGTATCACTGTCACAAGGGGTATTTTTCGGCATTGAGTACTTTTACTCTTAATACTTCAAATACAAGTTCCTAATCATACTTTCATATTTTTCACTTAAGTAATATTTTCAATGCTGGGCTTTTACTTATAATGCAATATTTTTCACAGTGTGGTCTTAGTACTTTATATAAGTAAATGACCTGAATAATTCCCTCACAGCTGCACCTTGCACAGCTGTTGTCTGAGAATAGTGTGAACTAATTTACCTTCTGTATGAAGTTATTATGCCTGTCTTTATAACCATAACCTGTCCTAAAATGTCTTCAGAGAACAGGACATTGTTATTTGAATGTTTCTGCATCAGTCAGTGTTTCTGAATCTTCAGTCTGGGTTTGTAGCGTCTTGTAGTTCATCTTTTGGCCTCTAGATGACCAACAAGAGAAGCTTTGCTGCAGCTGCAGACGGAGCAGAAGCAGCCAGCGCAGTGCAGCTGAAAGCTAACGGTAGCTATCATAACATAACATAACATAACCCCTATTTGGGGCTTTAATCAGTCATTGGTGTGCGAGCTTGTTGAAGGCTGGCTTCACTGGACAAACATGCAGAAATATGAAAAGCTTGAAAAAATCGGGGAGGGTGAGTTTCATACGCTTTTTTATAAAGTTATTATTAGCTACCCTGGTTTGCTAAACTAGCATTCATATAGTTGCAGAGCTAGCTAACGTTAGCTAGCTACATTGTGAGCTTTGTGCTTGCGTTAACCCATTTCCTTGTTAACCGTATATACAGCTGTGTGTACAGCTTTTGCTTGCACTGTCATGTGTCAGTGATAAGATCTGTCAGAAGATTTCTGCCTGCCAGCTTTTACGATATTAAGGCTAGCTAGGTAGCTAATGCTAGCTAATGTTAGGACCGTTGCTATGCCATTCATCAGTACGATAATTTATTTAACTTAATGCTATCTAACGTTACTCCGTAGGTACGTATGGGACAGTTTTCAAGGCTAAAAACAGAGAAACCCACGAAATTGTGGCTTTGAAACGGGTCAGGTTGGACGATGACGACGAGGTTTGTTTTCAGAATAACATTTTCAATACATTAACTAGCTATATGCTAAAATGTTGTTAGCGGGCTAGTGCTAACCATAGCTGGGTGTCATTTCTTCCAGGGGGTGCCCAGCTCTGCTCTGAGAGAAATCTGTCTTCTGAAGGAACTAAAGCATAAAAATATTGTCAGGTAAGTCAGCTGCACACACGGAATTTAACTTGTTGTTATGTGGGAATGACACGTAGTTTAATATACCAAGAAGTGTGCATTAATTTCTGAGGTCAGCAACATCACCTTAAAGCTGTTCTGTTCTTCTACAGACTACATGATGTTTTGCACAGCGACAAGAAGTTAACCTTGGTTTTTGAATATTGTGATCAGGTGAGACTGAGTCATCCTATACACGCAGTCTGTCGTTTAATGTGTACCTTGTAAGGCTAATGTGTGTCTCTTACCAACTGCAGGATTTGAAGAAGTATTTTGACAGCTGCAATGGGGATCTAGATCCTGAAACTGTGAAGGTGAGAGATAAACACACTGGGAGTTTAATCAAGGACAACATGTGTGCCTAAATGCATACCGTGAAATAAGAGTGTAAATTTTTTTTTCGGTGAAAATGAAAACTGTGATGTATATCGATCATTCCTATTCATCATTAATCATATTGCAATCGCAGTATCTGTCAAAATAATCATAACATGACTTTTTTTTTTACCATATTGTGCAGCCCTACTGTACATATAGCATAGTTTTTAGATATCATCATGTTTGGCCTGTGGTTGTCATCAGTAAGCCAGTTACATCTTGTGAAACTTGGAATTAACTGCTTGCAGATTTTTTTTCCCTAAACTCAGTCTTTTCTCTTTCTGCTACAGTCATTCATGTACCAGCTGTTGAAAGGCCTTGCTTTCTGTCACAGTCGAAATGTTCTTCACAGAGATCTGAAGCCGCAGAATCTCCTCATAAACAGAGTGAGTACATTTGGACTTTGACTTGAAGGCTGGTGAATATTTGTTTATGAGAAAATCATTTGGCTCAGTATGCAATCTTGAAACCAAGAGGAAAGCAGCCCAAAACAAACTATGCAAACTTGAAATGTGTAAAATGTATGCCTTTGTTAATATGATCTGGGACTATTTGATCATTTGTGTCTGTGTCTATAGAATGGGGAGTTGAAGCTGGCTGACTTCGGGTTGGCTCGAGCCTTTGGCATTCCTGTCAGGTGTTATTCAGCAGAGGTAGGTTGTACTTTTATTAACACACCAGGTACTAAAAAGTGACACCTCCCATCTTAAAATGTATAACCTGTGTGACATTTGCATTGATTTTTGGTACATTCAGTCTCAAGAGAAACCAAGTCAAGGACTGATTTCTGAACATTCAGGCTGCCAATGAGAAGGATTTTAAATTGGGTGCTAACTAACAACTTGAAAAGGAGATTTATGCTCTTTAATCTAGGGGTTCATAGAAGTTGTACTACATCTATGTAGCCAAGGTAAACTGTCCCAAATCTGGCTTGGCAAATCTGGTCAAGTGTATATAGCCCAAAATAACAATTTGCTTACAGGGCTTTAGAAACTGTTTAGTGTATAACACCCTGTCATTAGACCCCTTGATTCAGACAAAGAGAAACTCTCCAATAAACTTAGGACAGGAAAGAAGATATATATTCCTAGTTTTAAAGGACTTTCTTTCTAAAGTAGAAATTAAGTAGTTCATGGATGAAACTGCTCACAACAAGGTCTGTGGATTATCTTGAGTAACTGGGTCATGATTTCTAGAAACAGACATTGCTTTTGAGCTTTCTGAATATTATTTTTTGGGGCTTTGGGCACCTCAAGCTAAGTGCCACCAAGTTCCATTATATTCAAGAGAAGGCAGACGTTTCTACAGCTGATATCTCCAAAACTCAGCAACTCACCAATATAGTCTAGATGGATAAATAGCACTACAGGCCAGAGGAAAATGTGTGTTTTTAATTTTGGGGACAAGTGTCCCTTTAAAACCAAACAGTATCTCATCATTAAATTTAAAGCTTTCAGGCAGGACAGTGTGACCTAAAAATCCATTTCTCAGTATAAAAAGTAATACCAAAATATGACGCAGGAGTAACATCTAACCAGCAAACTGCAGCAGCAATGGCAGATGTGTGGCCTCTCTCACAATGTTCCATGTTTTTAGGCACTCGTTTGTGCTCTTATTTTTTTGTGTGAAGAGTAGATGGCCTCAATTTGTTTCTCTGAGGTCCTGAAGTGAACCCATTGAATTAACGATGGAGAGAGATGAGTGGAAAACACAGCAGCATGTTGCTTAAGTGGTGTTTTTGTTGTTGCTGATGCCATCAGAGAAATGACAGGCCAGTCTCAGATAGGTTTAGTGGTTTTTGGTTGGCTGACCTAAGGGCCCGGCGAGCCAATCTCATGAGGGTGCACTTGACCCAGGGTGACACGATTGATCTGAAAATGTAATAACAGAAAACCTAGAGGGGGACAGACTTTGAAGCATTGAGAGTTTGAAGTAAGGTCATTTTGAAAGGTCATTTCAGAGGATGTATTACCCTGAGACTCTTAGCACTGTTTCAGCAAGAAGAAAACAAATGATACTACAGTTATTTCACACTAGATTGATATGCTAGATATAGTACATGCACCATAAATTAAGTACAATGACTGATGTTCTAATGATAATAGCATGAGGATTTTGTTTAAAGCTACTACGAGTTTTTAACTACATATGAAATGGTCTTTATACAACAGATAGTTCCAACCAAGTAACATGATTAGAAAGGAGGTAATCCAGAAAGCAGCACTGGGACTTTTAACTACATGTCTCACTCTGCTTTACAGGTGTCCTAATAACTGTAAACGTTAACGTTACAGTGATCAACAGGTAGCAACTACAGACAGGAGGCGTCTTGTACAGTAATGATTCAGTCTGGAATAATGATGGTCTTAAAATGTCTTACATTTAACCTGCAAGAAAATGGTTCAGTTCAGTCATTTATGCAAGAACAGCACATATGCAGAGCTCTCCACACTTAAAAACACTTTATAAGTGTACTCTATAAAACCCTTCACCCAGAAAAAATTAAAAAATCTCCCATAACCCACAGTTGGCTTGAAAAATAGTATTATATGATGTGTTGTAAAGCATTTAAAAGTGCATTAGAATATGCTCAATTTATGTAATCTTTGTCACTTTTTTGAACACTGTAAATAAAAAATGAACTCTGCAAATGGTTGTGACTCAATATGCAACTTTTTCAAATCACTTAGCAGCTTAAAGTACATTCATGTCATTCCGGTTGGAGGATTCACAAATTTTCCTCCATTTTTCTCTGTATAACTGATTTATGGAAAGTTGTTAGCGATTCAGTAGCAGGTGGTCACATAATTTAACATCTGTAGTGAAGTGTACTTTTAAACTTTTCAAGCTGAAACATAAGCACCTCCAACTGCTCTCAGCCAGCCCACACAGTCTCTCTGGGAAACAGAACTTTTCTGTAGTTTCATTTTATTCTTTTTACTTTGTTCTGTCGGTGCACTTTACCAAATACATTTCCACATAACTTGGAAAAATACCTATGAAACACTCGACCAAACAGCAGTTTGTGAAAATGTCAAGAAGCTGTAATGGGAACCAGGTGGCTGATGTAAGCTGACTGTTTAGTGTTGGTGACAGTGCAGCCAAATCCCTTTCTTTGTGAAATCAGTGTCAGTACAAAATAACACCACCCCAGGGAATGGTCATTACATTGAATGCCTGAATGGTTGTATTAACACCAGTTTGGCTGTGATAATTGGTGTAATTGGTCTAATTCTAACATTTTACTCTGTGGTTTGTACACAGGTGGTGACGTTGTGGTACCGGCCTCCAGATGTGCTGTTTGGTGCTAAACTTTATTCTACCTCAATTGACATGTGGTCTGCTGGATGCATATTTGCAGGTTTGTTGTTTGTTTGTAAGGATTTAAGTTACTCTACTCTTGTCTTTCCAACTTTGTTCTATTACCTAGTGTGACTAGGACACTTAAAAAAACAAAAAAACATTATTCACTTAATGGTCCAGTGTGTAAGATTTAAAGGAATCTATTGGCAGAATATGGCAGAAATGAATAAAGTATGTTTTCAACAGTGAAAGTAGCCAAGAACAGACAAACCAAACACTGACTCTAGAAAGCATTTTCCATGTTGTCATGAGTTTTGCAGCCACCAGGTTCTCCTACACATTTGAAATGAGAAAGTGAGACGAGGGGTTTGCAATATGCATCAGTAGATGCCACTATTGGTGCTTTTCCATCTTGGTACTTTGGGCCATGTGATGTCACACTGTGCTGTGCTGATTCGAATTTCCAGTACCACTTATAACAAACAGAGCTGCACTTCAAATGAATCGTCTTTGGGGCCAAAGCGTGCCCCACCACGGGTTGTGGTGACGTCTTGTACACCAAGACCATCCTGTGACGACCCTCTTTATTCCACTCAAACGAGTGTGTGTTGCGTGTGTTCAGCTCTAAGGACCTTTGCAACTTCTAACAGAATCTCTGTGGTTTGAAGTTTAGTTTCTCTCCTGCGTCATTTGTACTTTCAGGTGTCTGTCTCATTTTCACCTCAAGCTGAAGAGGAGTCAAGTTAAGTTCTGTGTATGGAAAAGGTGTATAATTATTGCACACTGGTCCTTTTGGTATGTCGTATTTTAAACCACTACAGCGGTTAAATATTGCTAACAGGGTTCAGTATGTGTCAAGTCTTCTGTGTAAATGCCCAAATAGTTTCTGAGCATAATAGTGAACAGCACAGGTATAATACTAGAAATGATCAGTTGAAAGATAAGGTATTTTTGGAGATAAATCTCTTGTGAAAGAGATTTATATGAGATCTTTGGAATATATCACAGCTATAAAAGAGGAGAGATGGTGAATTTTATTTATTTAGTAATTTGTTAAAAATGCATCATTTGTAGTATGGGGCACGCAAGGACCACTGTGGAAAGAAGTCATTTTACTATTTAGTGTTTCTACCCTGCCATGCTTCAGATTTATACATAACTGTTTGTTAAGCTGTTTATAGTTTGTTTAGTGTTTCTGCACATCCACTTTCTGTAGCAGGAGAGAATTAATCCAAAGAACACTGGAGCACACAGATGAAGGCAACAAACTTTATTCAGTGACTAACATTTTGATGCCAGATGCGTCTTCATCAGAGTCAATGAAGAATGAAGACTCTGATGAGGACACATCTGGCGTTTAAACATTAGTCACAGAATGAAGTTTGTTGCCTTAGTCTGCTGGCTCCAGTATACTTGGGATTAATTTTAGTCTCTCCTGCTGCAAGATTTCCCTGCCCTTGAGAGCACCAGACAGGCCTGTAATTTCTTGTGATTTGGTTGAAGCATTTTTAACCTCTTCCTTCACCTGTCCATTTTCTGTGTTTGATTGAATCTGTGTGTTTTTCCTGTGTGAATATGGGGAAAATACATTACCGTATATATACGGTAACAGTACCGTATATATATTACAGTGTAGTTTTATTCTGATATAAAACAACCTATATGTATATAGGTTGTTTTATATCAGAATAAAACTACACTGTATATAAAACATTAATCCTGTTTCCTTTTGATTCCTTGTCCCATTCAGAGCTGGCTAATGCTGGAAGGCCATTATTCCCTGGAAACGACGTGGACGACCAGTTGAAAAGAATCTTCAGATATCTTTTTTGACATCATTAGTACTGTTGGTATCAACAACTGGGTTATGTATGAGTATGTGTGCGGGTCCACAGAGGTTTGTTCAGACAGAACTATTGATCTCCTCTGTGATCAATGATTTACAAACAGTAAGTCTAAACAGGTTGGACACGTCTCTCTGTTGAAAGAAGTTTTTCTTTAACCACTTGGTACATTGTTGGGTACACCGACTGAAGAACAGTGGCAGACGATGACGAAACTCCCCGATTACAAGGTAAATTATTACTAACAGATGGAGTATACACTGTGCGTTATGGATTTTTCTCCCCCCAAAAAACTATTATTTATTGTTTGTTTTTCTACCTGCAGCCATATCCCATGTATCCAGCCACCACCTCGCTGGTGAATGTGGTCCCCAAACTAAGTAGCACAGGACGCGATCTACTCCAGGTACTTTTTCTTTGAACTTGTCTAACAACCAATTTTTCAGAATAAATGGGTCTGCAGTAAGGTTTGGTGTTCTAGATATACATGCACCCACACATGCATTCAAACATCTTTTTATAAAATTGTTTGTGCCATTAGTTAATTCACTTCAGCTAAAGTAACCCAACACTTGATGCTAATATATGTTTTTTTGCATGGAAGAAATGTGATTTCGCTGTTCACTTATTAAAATGTTTCCTTTGATCTCACCCAGAACCTGTTGAAGTGTAATCCCGTCCAGAGGATCTCTGCAGAAGAGGCCTTGCAGCACCCGTACTTTGCCGACTTCTGCCCACCCTAAATGCTAAATTGCCCCTCGCTGAACCTCAGCTGCCAGAATCAATCATCCTTCACTCTGGGTCATTAGGACCAGTCCAAACAAGGCAAATCCCTCACCAGTTTTCAAACACTCCCCCCTGCTTTAAATCTGCTGTGCCTCTGTGTGGAACAAAGTCCTAGTGGCTCTGCAAAGGTTTTAGGTTCTTTTTAAGTCACAAGCCTGTTTAATTTGGTACATATTACGCCTCCCAGTTAATTAGCACTGACGTGGGAGGGTGCACTATGTGTTGCATTGAATAAATTTTATACCTGTGGAAAAACATGACGCCCCTCTGCTCCAAAAGACTGAAATTAACATGTGCTGTTTATTTCTATTTAATAGTGGATTGTGAATGAAAATAGGCCCTTTGAATCTGTGTCGAGCTCATTTGGTGAATTCATTAACCTAAAGTTCAAAGTGTACTGCATCACTTATTTGAACAGCCTTTATAACATTACGGTTTCTGGTCCGGTTGTAATGTGTTTTGCAAAGCAGTTTTGCCAATTTGCTTCCATTTATAGAAGTCTTAACATCAGTGGAGACTGTAGCCTAACAGATATAGGAGTCTTGATGCCAATATTAATATTTGAGAAAAATAGAAATGTGATGAAGACATATCAGCCATTATTTATTTCCACAAACACAAAGAATAAACAAGCACTTTTTATATGGATCACTTAAATTTGGTATCTAATAATCTAATGATTATTTTCATGATTGTTTAATCTGCAGTTTATTTTCATGATTAATCATTTAGTCTATAAAATGTAAAAAAAATTGCTCATCACAATTTCCCAGAGCCCAAAGTGTGACGTCTTTAAACGGCATCTTTTGTTCAACTAACAGTCTGAAACCCAAAGACTCTTCATTTACTATCACAAATGACAAAGAAAAGCAGCAAATCCTCACATTCAGCAGCTGGAACCAGCAAGTGTTTGACACTTTTGCTTGAAAAATGACTGAAACGATTAATTGGTTATCAAAATAGATGGCAACTAATTTTCTTTTGATCGATTCATCATTGCAGCTCTATGATTAAGATAAGCGTGGACAGGCTGTGTGACAATATTTCTAAATTATCTTATTTATCTTTGGCATTTCTGTTCTGCAGTTCATTGTTACTCATTAGTCATAATATACGCTGGTACAGACACATCTATAATAAATTAATATCCGTCAGTGTATTGGTTCTAGTGGAGAACACAGATTCCTGGGGCAGCTAATGCTACAACTTTGCTTACAGAGATTGATTTGTCAGTTTTGGAACCAGAAGTGAGCGATTCATTTGAAAATGGTAAAGGCTTAAATCAATGCTTCTTTCTTTTTAAGTTGTATTGTATTTTTGTAACATTTAATTTTACAGGTCTATAATTTCCTAGTAATATACTGAATGATTAATATATCTCATTTGGTACTATTTGTAAAATCTGAGTAAATAATTTATTAATTTAATTATTAATTGGAAGCATTAATTGAACACCCACCTCCCCGTATTAGTTGCAAATCACAAACTTGTTTCCTGGAAACTTCCCAGGAAATTATTAGGCAATTACAGACCTGTAAAATACAGTTATTTTTATTTAATGTTTTTACTATTTGAGACCAGGACATACTTTGTGTTTTTTTTTAACTTTCTAGACCAAATTCAGACTACAGACTTGCAATACTAATTTTTCACATACCAACAGTTCAACTCTTTGTCCCACTACCTAGTACAAGATTGTATTATAGCATGGGAAGCTAATTTATAATTTTCTTTTTTCTCAGGCTTTTTATTTCCCCTTTTTTATTTGTCTTTTGTGCACTTTGTAACTGACAGTTTTATTTTAAATCATTTAGTTATCAATATTATTAAAAACGTTGAACACTGACAGCCAGGATATCAATAAATGGGCCAATATATAAATATATATACAGTATATATACATGTTAATGACTAGTGGACCATTAGTGACACATTATTTTTTGTTTTTGACATCTTATCATTATTGTACTAATGTCTTTTAGCTTTTTTTTTTTTTTTTTTTTTAATAAATGCTTTTGTAATAGTTACATTAGGGATGAAAAAAATCCACTGATAATCTGTATTTTTATGATTGTTTTGCACCATTAGCTGTTTCCATTTTGGTTACTTTTAATAACATGGTTAACAGCTTTCAGTGTTATTTTACTCCAGATTGTTACAGCGCTACTCATCCCATAAAAGCCTACATATTAATGAGTAACTGTGTTCATAGGGAAAGGATTTATTTTCATTGTGCTGATGTAAGACACGATAATGAATGCATGTATTTATTAATGATGGAATGTCTGCTCATGTTTTTTGCATTCGTTTAAATGTAGCACAACTTCATTTGGTACAGAAATTCTCCTGAATGACTAAATGATACTCAGATCTACAGTTTAGCATTTAGCAGCCTCTTTTTAAGATTTAACATGTTTGAAGGTTGTGTGTGTGTGTGTGTGTGTGTGGATTAAGTTATAATGAAAAGACACAAAAGCATTCGCTCTTAGGTATTTCATTATCTCATGGTGACAGGACATTTCAGACCAACTGCTGTAGAGTTACTTTATACAGCTTTAAATTTAAATTTTGAATGAAGAGTGGATTTTGCACTTTGCTAGTATGTTTGCTTTTGTTGGTAGAACTCGGGACAGATGTCAGTGATTCTTTCTGTGTATATTTCAGCCAGTAAGACATAAATACATGTTTGCTTTTGAAACTGAGAGTTCATTCTTGAGTTGGAAACGGTACCGTCTCATCCCAAAGTCTGTCTAGTAGCTGGTCTGGACCTCTTCAGATGGAGCCTGCACTGCTGACATGGAAATGTAGATGTTCAAATTTCCTCATTCATGAAGACTTAAAAATTGAGATTAATAGTTAATTCTCAACAAAGCAGTAATTAATAAAATGTTCTCACCACAAGGTTCAGTCATTTCATAGCTGTTGTGGAGCTTTTGACAGTATCCATGGCAACTGGTTAAACTGCTGAGAGGGATCATATGTATGATTGAGAGGTCCAGGACAGTTACTAAATAGACGGCTGTAGTTAGATTCTCTCATACACACCTTCACTATTGCAACATTTTGTTAGATCTAAGACAACCATGTTTTAAATAGTTAAAAAAGGACTCCAGTAGACTGGATCTCACCCCCATTTTGGCTTTTTGTCAACCCCACTGTACACAGCTTTGTGTCAGCTTTGTTGAAAACTTGGTTTTAAATTTATGTTTCTTCGTAACATAAAAATGTCTCTGTACATCTCTCTCTAATCAAACTTAAAGGGATAGTTTGGATTTTTTTGAAGTGGGTTTGTTTAAGTTTATTATCCAGATTCAGTGTAGTACCTGCAGTAGATGGCTGTTGTCAGGCCCCCAGTTTGGAGAACCAGAAGCAGTATTGGTGTAGGAAGCTGAGTAATGTACTGCTGTGGACAGGGTCAGCAACAAAACATATTTTATTATCCATCTAAAAAAAATAATAGTTGAAGTGTACGCTATATTCAGAATATCTACACAGACTTTTCTGATGGGAAACTGACATATAAGCCAATTATCACTCTGTCCAAAGCCACCAGACTCCATTGAGAAAAACAGAAATTTTTACATGCAGAAGATGGCAGTTGCTGGTCTACCGCTGCCTTGATTTATTAGGTTGTGTTATTGTGTAACTTTGGTGTTTTAAAATGTCAGTTCACATTCACTGAAGTCACTCAAGAACAAACTAACTGATCGAGGTAGCAGCAGACCAGCAACTCCCCTGTTGTGCGAGGTAGAATTACTGATCCTGTCAAAGGAGACTGGTGGCTTTGAAGAGAGCGATATGTGGCTTTTATAACAGCGGGTTCCCATTGGAAAGAGCTGTCTGATGGCAAGATAAAGCAATTAAAAATTCTAAATATAATATGCACTAAAACTACTGAGGTACTGAGATGCTGCTTCTTCAAACAAGGGACATGTTGATAATAGAAAGGTACCTCATATAACCCCACTTCAAACAATCTTAACTGTCCCTTTAACATTATTAGGAATTAAAACATTCAGCAAATGCTGAAAGATTTTGATTGGTTAATGGAAATCTGTGAAATCACCTTTTTCCAGCTGAGCCCTGCTCACCTCTAATCAATGAAAGGAGTTCTGACAAAAAAAAAACACAAAGAAATGTTTTTTATCTCAAATAACCACAACTGTTCAAACTGTAGCAGATTATTTTGTGTTCATGTGGGATCCCATCATTAAGTGAGAAGGTGCTAAAGTGAATGTTTCCATAGCCTTTTAGTTGGCATGCAGTTTGGTTTGTGACCTAAAACGCTCATGACAGTTTTGACTTAAAACTGACTACGTTACACATAGTTAATTGTATATTAACTATTTAATGTACAGTTCAGAGTTAAAATCACATATCTACAATAAAATGCACATAAAGCACATAGAGCCAGATGAAGCAAGTCCAGGTTCCCCAGATTATTGTGCGCATGAAAATCTTGATGTCATCTGAAAGTAACCAGTCTTGAAGGCACACTAGTTTCACTTCAAGCCACATTTAAGTTTATTTAATCCATAAAAATTGATAGAAAGATATTGCAGTTTCACCCACATCTGGGCAATATCTTTCTTTTTGAGTATTGCACGATACCAAGCCTGGTTTGAGGAGAATTTTTTTTTATGTTATAAAGATTCAAGATGTTGATGTGGAGAACCCCATTTTGATTCATCTGGCTCCAAAATTACATTTTAAGACCTTACAAAGTGAATAGCATGGCTAAGATTACATTAAGAGACCAGAGATAATAGGAATACACAATGGTCATGCAAGGAAGAAAATGGGCTGATGTGACATAAATTATTACCTGCAAGAATAAAATAGCTCAAATCTAGGTGTTGGATGACAGAAATATATAGAATACTGTTTTCTACTTGGCCATAACTATGTGGTAAATATCAATCGAAGGACTACTTAATGAGCACAAACAGTTCAGTAATAGATTTCTGCCAGTTCACATACACTCTGCTGTTCTTTGACTGGTAGTAAGGCAGGGGGTGGGGAGAGAAGAGGTAAAGACCCAGGAACATTTGCACAAATCCTTCATCCACAGTTTGCGGTAAATGCTGGGTCGTTTTTATGCTTTTTAACCGGACAACATGGACACACACTCGAAATCATCATGGCAATGCAGCATCATCAGAATAGCATCATCGTGTAACATGAATTGGCATTTGTGTCTCTTTATTTGGCTAATGATGGTTAATATACAGTTGTCATATCATACATCTGTGTTGCAGCTGTTCAGTCTACATCCATTCCAGCTGTTGAATACGTCATGAATTGAAAATGGGGATTCCAAATATTTCTTTAATGTAAATTTAATAACAGTTGTGATCCGATTCAGTGCACTTATTGCTCATGAAACAACGCCACTGATTCACCGTTTTTTTTTTGTTTTTGTTTTTTTTTTTTGTTCCTGAAATTTCCATTTGGATAAAAAGTCTCTTCACGAGGTGGCTCCTCTTGGAGTGAACGCTCTCATTCCCATTAATGCTGCTGGAGCAGTGAAAACACCACGTGCTATAACAGTGTGTGTAGTTAAAACTAGAGCCATAAAAGGTAGTCACAACCATAGACGTCCGGTCATTGGCTTTCAAAGTGATGGCTGATCTCCAAGGGTTTGTGCTTCACATCAACAGTCATCTAATACACAAACAACAGAGTAATAAAGCTACAGTGTTATGAACACCAGAGTTACTTGATTGGCATTATACTTGAAAGTTTCACATTTAAATTTAAAAAAAAGAAAACTGTTCTCTGAATTTTCAGTATTTATAGCGGAGGATATGTACCTACAAGTCCATAACTGTAGTGTCAAGGATTTAAATAACAGTGAACATTAACAATAGAGACTCACACGGAGATAAGAAGAAAAGTTGTGTACGTGAGTAAGATGGGTAAATATAGAGTTTATTATTATACTTGATCATTTATACATCACAAAGTGTTATTTGTGACTTATTACATGTTCCGGAATAATAATAAGAATAAAAGGACACAATGGTAAAATTGTACAATGCATTTCTGGTATAAATCAACTGAACTGAATGGGGCTGAGGTGGTTTTGATGTTTTGAGGCAACTCTCTTGTATCTAATAAAGTCTATTAAAGGGACAGTTCACCACAAAGTCAAAAACACACATTTTCCCTCTCACCTGTAGTGCTCTGTATCTATCTAGATTGTTTCGGTGTGAGCTTTGGAGATATTCGCCATGGGAGTGTCTCTTTCCAGAAATCAAGACCTTGTTATTCAAGATAATACACAGACCATGGAACTATTTTCTTTTTCCCCCACATTTTACCAGGGTATGTGGTATTATGATGGTTTTTGTGTAAAACAGCTCAACTTGACTGTGCCCCAGGCGGAGCTGATCGTCATAGCGATGCCGTTCCCACAGCTGGAAAACAACACATACAGGAGTTTTGCTTTGGTGTTGAGAAGCTGCAGCTTTTATTCACTGACAAACTCAAACCTAAAGTGTACATTTACTGCCAGGCTGACAAATTCATATCTGACCTTTTCCTCGGTGAGCATTCGCAGTCACTCTCTGCCACCAAAGACAGTAATTAGTCTGACACTCGCACTCAATAAAGTTCACTCTCACTATGATGCACTTCTCTGACCAATCAGTAGTCCGCATTGCTTGCTGGCTCACCTTTATCATTGGGACTAAATCCAAAATACTCCCAGAACAGAGGCATTTTTCTTTTTTACTAGTTAGTCCTGTCACTACTACTACTACAATATATCGACTCAATACACTATCCCCTATCAGTTTAATAGCAGCTGTATTTCTGATGGTATTGAAAACAATTGTTGGAATTTCTTAATAACCTGGTTGACCATAACACCTTAATACTGCTCATGCCTATGCAGAAAGAAGAGCGCATCTCATGGTCTGAAGTACAGGGGGTCTTGTGGGGTTTTTGGGGGGATCTCTGTAAAAAAATCTTTTTTTAGTTAGTAGCAATTGTCACTAAATTGTCTTTAAAAAGCTTACTACGTCTGGTATTCGTTATTGAAATTGTAAAACATTTATTCCCAAATATGAATACAGAAAAATGTTGTTATGGTGTTTCCTTTTATATTGCCTTTGAATACAGAGTTGTTTCCAAATGTTCTGTAGTTTATAAAAACGTTATTCCGTACAACCCGAAAAGCAGTGCAGTCAACTTACAGTCTACTCAAATCTTGTATATTGCATATTAAGTCTGTGTAAGACACTTCAACATTAACACTGGAGCACAAGGTAGCAGGGACCCCCCCGACCGCCACTGGGTATTTCACATGCTGGTGCATCTCGTCATGGGCGTTGAGGAGGGTAACATTAATGTTTACATCCTGCA
>JAJHUR010094590.1:1624-33819 GCA_027495735.1 Lutjanus campechanus | reverse complement strand
AAGGGAGGGAGGGGGGGGGGGGGGGAGGGAGGGAGGGAGACAGAAGGGTAGAGGCAGAGAGAGAGAGAGAGAGGTGGGAGACAGAACGGTGAGAGACAGAGAGAGCAGAGTGAGACGGGAGGGGGAGAATGAGAGTGTGTGTGTGGTTGGCTGGTGTGTGATCAATACATCTTGGTGCAAGGTTGGTTAGATGACACTTTGTGTGTGTGTGTGTGTGTGTGCAGCTGGTTCCTCTCTCGCCCTGACCTTTTCTCAGAGCTCCCATGATCCTCGGTCCTCAGAGACTCCGATGACAGCCTGGGCTGTAGTGGATTATGGGTAATGAGAGAGGGATTCACACCCTGCCTCCTGTGTGTGTGTGTGTGTGTGTGTGTGTGTGTGTTGGGGGTGGAGGGGTGTACAGGGTGGCCGGTGTGGCTGAGAACAGCTCAATTTTAGTTTTTTAAAGCATGTCTCTACTTGACAGGTGACTCTTTCAGCTCCATCTGACAAAAAAACGATTCCATACTTGTGACTACAGCGATCGATAAAATGATCTGATAGTTTAAAAATCCTTTAATAATAATAGTGTTTGCCGTCTTTCTGTTTTATTGCAAAAAGATCCACATGAAGATATCACCTTTGTGTATGGAAGCATCTCTGATTTTTCTTCATTTTCTTCCACATTTTAGCTTTTCTTTTCTTTTCTTTTCTTTTTTTCTTTTTAAATCAAACCATGTGGGTTGAAGCTGTATGATTGAATGCAGGTCAATACTACATTGTACTGTTCTTTAAAAGGCAGCAAGTTCTGTACAAGGTGTTTACAAGGTCAGGTAATGTCTTGTCCAGGTGTCTGGAAGCAGATAAGCTCTTCATATGTGCAAAACCTAACCAGGATACTCCAAATACTCCAAAAACCTGATCATAACCAGCACTGTGGCTCTAAACACTCTCATATGAGAAAACTAAGTCACTGACAGTTTTGTCCAAGACAAAAATTAGGCTAAAAATACATAAAGTAACCTTTGAAAATGAAAACTAGGACAAAATTAGTCCTGAGTGATAGAGCTGAAAAGGTCTATGATGGTAGTGAAGTTTCATATCGGTACATATCAATAATTTTTGATCATGTAGGTTGTCATTGATGACATGTTGTGTACTTGTGATATCATAAGTTTGTTGTTGTTTTACTGGTCTTTGTTGCGATGGTGTTTCTGCAGTTTACACATGTCGTCGTTCTGATAGTTGGACATCCATCCGTGTCTGGGTTGATCTGGTCTCGACAGCAGGCCGAGCACGACGCTCCTCTCATCAACAAGACTTTCCAGCTCCTCCACCTCAGCCGGCTCCTTCTGATGCAAAGGACCGGCGGCTCTACTCCGAACTCCCTCCAAGTGTCTGAAAATTTCACTGATGAAAACTACACAACTCCTCTACAGTTTTTGTTGACTAAACTAAGAAGCTAACTATGTCAAACTAATATCTATTTCCATCAGAAAACTAAAATTAAATCAGAACCCTCCAGCTCTCTTTCCAACCCAACACATTCATCCATCTGCTGCTTGAAAGGAGCTCATCTCATCAGCACAGTCGGTCTAACTGGTGACTGCTCAGCGGTGCTTTCTCACTGTTCTCCTCACAACAGAAATTCCTTTGTCACAATAGAGGCTGTTTATACAGATAGCAGGAGCTCTTCATCCACACAGGCAGATACGCAACACTTCAGCCTCCAAAGGAAAATCTCACTGAAACCATCTGTCAAACCAATCCGCTCGGATTACATGCCTCGAGTTTTCAACAAAGAGGCTAAGACAGAAAGCTGTTTCTCTCCCAACTCTAATCCTTTTAACACGTATCAGCTGAATGTTCAATAAAGACGTCCCGTTATCCCCTGTTTGTTTTCCTTCACTGATGGTACAGTTTGGCTCAGCGGCCTCGACTCTCTGACCCGCCCGTTTGTAATACGGATATAATCTGATGAACTTTTCAACACTGCTCACTTATTCTTTAATTGGCTTTTCAATTCAAACAAATTAGGCTAATTGTCTTATTATGATCGTGTCCGGCTCAGCTCAATTACTGTATAATTAGAGGAGAAATGACTCGGGCCGGGAAGTCAGCGGTGGAATATGATGTTCTTCATTCTCGCTTCATTCCTCTTTTCTGTCCTTCACACCTTTTCTCTCACTTTCATTTCATTTTCTTGTGTTTTCTGTCAAAACTTTGTCCTCTTTTTTTCTTAATTGCTTCCATTTTAATTTCATTGTTGTTTGTCTTTCTCTGCATCTCATTTTGTCTCTACTGCTTCTTCTGACTCTTGATGATTTTATGCTTGGTTTCTTCCTTTATTTCCTTTGTTCATGCTCTCTTTGTTTCTTTTATTTGCTTTCTGGCCATGTTCTCTCCACTTGTCTTTGAAGTATTTTGTATCTTTTTGTTTTGAGCCTTGATGTCATGTAGTCTTGGCCCATTTCCCGAGAGTTCATTAAGTTATTTCATTTTTTAAAGGATATTTTCAGCAGGTTGGTTATTAGTGATTTAGGTCCAGGCAATATGGATAAAATAGTCCTCTATTAAAGATGAATAAATATGCAGATTATCTCCACGATTAATTGATTATTTCCATCTATAAAATGTCTGATTGTGAAATCTGCTCATCATAATGTCCTCCAGCCTAACGTGACATCTTTACATTGCTTCTTTTGTCCAACCAACTGTCCAAAACCCAAATACTCCTCATTTACTGTCACAAAGAAAAGCAGCAAATCCTCACATTTAAGAAGCTGGAAGTTACAAATGTTTGACTTTTTTTTTTGGCTCAAAAAATGACTGACAGGTTAATTGATTAGCAAAGTAGTTGGCCTCAATCCTCTACAAAATATGACAAAATGTATAGAAAATCACACATATATTATTTATTTTTAGAAATAAAGGTCAAAGATTTCTTTTATTTTGAGTCTTTGACTTCAGAAGGCTTTAAAAGACGCTGCATGTTGGTCGTCAGACTGCTCTCAGGTCCTCTGGGATCCAGGATCCAGAGTTTTGGATCTCTGTTCAGGTCAGGTCAGAACCTTGTGTTTCTCGGGGGGTCAGGATCTGCAGAAGCTTTAGGATAAGAAAAGAAGAACTTTATTTGTCCTGTAGGAAGTTGTTGTGCAGAAGTTGCAGTGCGAAGCAGTAAAGAGTGCAAATGTAAAATTTTCATGAGGTCCAACTCCAAATATACACAACGCCGAAAATATAAAAAGGTTAACAGCAACGGTCCTGGAAATAAGACTGACACACGCTCACACGCTTTAAAGGCCGAGTCCATTGTTTTATGTTTTCATATCATTCTGTAGGTTCCCAGTAATCTTCCTGATTTGTTCAAATCTGAATTTTCAGGACAAAGTGTGTTTGTTTTAGTGTAAAATAATTTCTCAAGCCCGTCTAAAAACGTTTTCCCATGTGACCTGACGCAGGTTTCTGCATGATGTTGCTGCTACAGTTGAATCGATTAGTTGCCAACAATCAAATTAATCGTTAACCATTTTGATAATCGATTAATGTCAAATATGAATATTTTCTGGTTTCTGTAAACTTGTAAACTGAACATCTTTGGGTTCTGGACAAAACAAGACATTTGAGGACATCAGCATGGGATTCAGGACACAGTGATCAACATTTTTCACCTTTTTCTGACATTTTATGTACCAAACAGTTAATGGATTCATTGAGAAAATGATCAACAGATTAGTTGATAATGAAAATAATCATTAGCTGCAGCCCTGGATGTTGTAACCTATTACACAGCTTGAGTTTTTCATTGAAAAAACTGGCAAAAAAGCTGGATTTGTCCTTTTAAGAGAAGCACATACTGAAAAATGAGGGACTACGCACACAGACACACTCGCATGAACCTAAAGGATTAAATTTGTCTACATTTTTCAGCTCTTATCTCAGTGCCAGAGACGATGACAGTTAAGTTATAATGCTTGTTAAATGCTGAACAACTCGATATGATCTCTGTGTGTGTGTGTGTGTGTGTGTGTGTTGTCTGCCTGTCTGTATTTATTTGAGTGACAGCTTCTGCTGTTAGATCCCAGCAGACAAATTGGCCTCATCTGTCCCACAGCAGCAGGTTTACACACAGCCAGGACTGATCAGGATCAGATGCGTGTTTGTGTGTGTTTGGCTCCACCATGTGTGAGTATAGTGTGTGTGTGTGTGGGTGCGCACGAGAAAATATAAATAGTTTTAAATTTTTCATGTTTTGGATGGGTGTTCTGGCCACTGAACTCCACTGCAGAGTACTGACAGTTTGTATTTTTTGATTTGGTCCACCTCCCACTGCCTTCCCCCTGAATACACCTTCCCTCTGACGGATGATGTAAACTGCATCTTCATGTCAGACACTCAAGCAGCTGCTGCAACTTTCCCCGTCGATTGCACCTTGTTCCTGATAAATAAGAGTCTAAAAAAAAAGTCTTTGCTCTTGTTCTAATGCCTCTAATCTGAACTGTCAATTGACTCTGTGATCTTTGTTCCTCTAAGACTAACAGCTCTGATGTTTGCTGTTTTCTCCGGCAGACAGCCGCCTATAATCAGTTCGCTCTCTGATCTCCTGCTGTTGTTAGACGTCAGTGATCCGATGATGTGGGGATTTGAAGGCTGATACGCTGTCAGTACTTTTTAAACAAACCTTTGTGTAACCTGAGGATTAATGATTGTGACGATACCAACACACTTAATTAGTACAGCCTCAGAAAATGTGACTCAAAGTTTTTTTCACTTAAAATTTCACATATTTAACACCTGGTACATCAGTACAACTACTCATTCGCTGTGTGTTTGAAGCTGGTCAAAATGTGCAGGAATCATTGCTGCCAGTATCTGATGGAACTTTCCTCACATTAATACAGGAAACTAACAGAAATGTCTGATTTATTTTCAACATTGTTTCTCACCATCTAAAGGTCAGTTGGATCTTTTAATGACGTCATCTTGTTGCGCCCTCTTCCTCTGCAGTGGTGTAATGGTTTTCTGACTGGAGAATTACTCCTACTCTTTGCCCGAGTACAGGATGGAAACAAGCATTCACTCGCATTTTCTTTTGCTGATTGACCTGAAATTCGGTTAAACTTTGTAATGCATTTGGATGGAAACAGCGAGTGTTAATGAGTAAAATAAACATGTTTACACCAGAGGAATATGTTCAGACGGAGGCACACTTGCTCATCTTCCCATCTTGAGGGATCGGGGGTGGGAGGGAGGGTTTGGGGGGGGTGATATGAAGGATGGAAAGGAAGGAGAGCAAGATAAGGAAGGATGAAAGATATCCACAAGGACACAGAGACGAAGCCCCGGGCCGAGCTCCAGCTCCTGCTTCACCGCTTCCCACGCATGACACACACACACACACACACACACACACACACACACACACACACACACACACACACACACACACACAGTTCCACTTCAGTGTGTTCAGTGGTTGCGGTTTGTGATCTGAGTTTTGCTGACTGTGTCTGAGCGCCTCAGCTACTGTAGGTGCCACTTGAACTTATTTTTCATGGATTTAAATTCTGTCCAGAGCCGTCTTATCTGTCTGTCCTTCTCTTATCACTCTGTCTTTTCTTTGCTATCGATGGATTTGAAAATGTCAGGGGTATTAGAGTTAGGACTGTGTCACTGTTGGGACGGGGAAAATGCCACCAGCTGCTGTCAGTTTATTAGGGGCGGGTGATACAGATACAAATCCTGTGTCACTGAACGTGCTATTTTATATAAGGTACTGATGTCAACTTAAATCAGTTTTATTTCTATAGCGTCAAACACAATATAAGTTATCTGAGGACGCTTTTCTGATACAGCAGGTCTAGACTGGACTGATATGATGTTAGAGGGACTCAACCCTTCCCACCATGAGCAAGCACCTGGCGACAGTGGGGAGGAAAAACTTACTGAAATCTGGCAGAAATCTCAAGCAGAACCAGATTCTGGTTAACAACCAAGTCAACTTCCGATTGTTTAAGTGTTTTTTTTTAATGAAAATAACCTCCTACTACTAAGCAACGTGTCACTTGTTTGAAAAAATGCTCACCCTGGCTCTAGTTTTTTTTTGCAGAGGTGCATCACCTCCAACTTATGGGTAAAATCTACGCTGACATTCTTGATGTTTTCCCTCATCAGAACAGTAAACAGGGATGACGAGAGGCTAACTAAAGAGGTTGAGAAGCAGCAACTTTTATATGTTTGACTCATATCAGTCGGCTTCGAGGCATCTGTCATCTGTTCCCGAGATGGCAAACTAAACAAAGAAAATGAGTTTTTGCAGCTGGGACGCTAATGGTACAATGGTACAAGCTAGCAGCTGTTGCTTTTTCTTTTGCAATTGTTCCACTAAAACAAGTTCCCCTTGACACTTTTTCGCAGGGGCACCATCACTGCATCATGGGCTTAGCACCACCCAAGATGACTAATTGATTTAGAGAAATATAAACAAGCCAGGGCCTTTTTGTTTTCATTATATCAGAATGATTACACTGAGTGCTGTGGAGATATGTCCTTTATAATGATGCACAGCACCCTGTTTATGGGAAAAAGGACGAGGTTTGGAAGGAAAACAGGAGGTTATGAGAAGTAAACAGCCAGACAAATACGTAGAAACAAAGCTCATTTAACTTGCACATTTGCAGGCACATAAATCACAAGCGGCACCTCTGTGACACAGATGGAATATATCTGGAAAATGTTTCGCCCTCCATCTGCTTGAGTTCACTTGCTCATGGTATGTTAGCAGGTGGTGTCCGGGTGGGCAGCCGTTTGCTGGACCGGTTGGATTGTCTCTTGTAATATAATAGATTGTCTGATGCACAGATCTGACACATGGACATTTAAGTAAAGGTTCTCACCTCAGATTCTTTCTTTCTTTCCTCCTCCAGGGAAGAGAAGATGAGCCGATGTTCTATAATGGTATCGCCCAGAGTTCTCCTTTGTAAGAGTCCTTTTGATTTAGTTAATGCCTTTTGATAATGTTACACAAAGTGCTTCTCTATCACAGGGCTTTTCAAAGTCTGAAGCACAGCAAAGCTTGGAAAAAGGTCCCCTCACACAGGTTACTTGCTTAGTTTTGCTCAATTCCTGGATGTGTATGGGACCATAATATTTGTAGAGCTGCAAAAATTAGTTGATGAATCGATTAGCTGTCAGCCATTAAAGTAATCACCAGCTGTTTTTGTTTCTTTACTCTGACAACAAACTTAATATCTTTGGGTCGAGGACAAAACATTTTATGGTCCAAACGACTAATTGATGTATTGAGAAAATCACTGAAATAGTAATTGGTTGCAACCGTATAGGAATTTTACTCCATTGACTCAACAATCAAGCCAAGATAGCCTAATATTGCAAATTTACCTGATTTGAGACTACAACAAACCAGTAAAATTCCCCCAAATTATTGTATCTCTGATAGCACTTCAATGATTAATCGATTATTAATTGATTACTAAATGAATCAGCAACTATTTTGATAATCAGTTAACTGGTTTGAGTAATTTTTTGTTAATTTTTTTAAATGTGAATATTTTCTGGTTTCTTTAATCCCTTATGACAGTAAACTGAATATCTTTGGGTTGTGGGCAAATCAAGATATTTTTCACAATTTTCTGACATTTTATGGACTAAACAACTAATTGATTAATTGACAAAATAATTGATGGATCAATCGAACTATCTCTGTAACCAAATCACAAACCTATTCCGGCTATTCTATTTGATTGCGTTGTGGTAAGTGAGCCTCCCCTGACACTGTTTGAGGCCGCTGCTCTGTCACGTGAAAAATCCTTTTAAATGCCGTCTACAATAATCTTTAGCACAACCTCAGCAGCTTATGTGTTGTCAATGTAAATTTTGGCATTGCGTCAAAAGGCTTTATGTGACATGTTCTTAGTGGGCGTCCACTTTAAATTCATAAGTCAATATTTCATAAACGTATACGTGCTGCTCATTGGAGCCATAAGGGTTTTGTAAGCAAAGGTCTTAAAATGGCTCATAAATCCTCTAGTAACCTGTAATGGGCTCCACTTTGATTGTAGCAATCATTTTGTAAGTGAAGGTGACACGTTTACGATAGCTGACATCACATTTATGGAAAGAAAAGTCTTCAAAGTGAAGCGGGCCATTTCAGCAGTTCATTTTGTCTACAAACGCAGCCGGAGAGCAGCCGAGGTCTTCTGGAGAAACACAGAAAATTGCCTCATTAGTATTCTTTGCTCTTCCTTCATGGGGCAATTATTCACCATTAGCTGCTTTTTTTGTAGTTTATCGATGGCACAATATAATAACAGCTAAATTATCTTCAATTCAAAGTGCCATCTGTTTTTCTCTGATGGAGGCTTTTACTCCTTCAGCTCGCTGGTTGTTATTAATCCGCGGGGAATCGTCCAGAGGGAGGGAGGGGTTTGCTACAGATCTGAGGGAGTCTGAGCTCGACTTTTTATCGGAGGAAAAAGCGAGAGCGAGGGGGAAAAAGCAAAGGTCTCTCAGCCACTCACACTCTCCCCCAAGCTAGTCTCGTCCTGTCAGTTTGTGTCTCCGTTTCGACTGCACTTCGTTCCGTCTACCTCTCTTCCCCACGTCTTTCTTCTTCTGCTCAATCAAACCTGTCTGCCTCCGTCTCTCCATGTACCTCCATACTATTTCTTTACATGCTTCTTTATCTTTCACATGGCTGCGAACACAGCTACCAAGCTCATGCTCCAAATTCTCAGTCAATATTTCTTGTAGTTTTTAATGGAGAGGTGTCTTTAATGTGCACAGCAGTCACATTAGAGAACTACCTGGTGATGAAATACTTTTCAGCCTTGATTGTTGAGAATAAATATTTTCTGAAAAAGTGAAATGAATACATTGAATACATTGATTAGACTATCTTTTCCAAATACTTTTGAAGGTGAAAACATTTCAGCCTTTGGTTTTAATTAATCCAGCTATTTTCTCTCTGTTTGAATGTCAAACATTTTCCATCAAACATGTTAGTACTAATGAAAAATGTGACGCACCAGCACAAAATGTGCTTATTTCCATGAATTAACTTGTGGACACTCAGTCATTTTGGGCAATTTCCAAAATTCTAATTTTGGGAATTTGAACACTACAATTGAGCACTGCTGAGTAATTTCAACCTGTCCTGACAGTGCTGACCTCAGTGGGAACAGAATCTGAAATTGGTCTGGTGTTTAGTGAGAACATATAGTACAGACGTGAACAGGCACTTACTTGGGATGTTCCTAACAACTAGTCAGCTGGTCTGAAAGTAAGAAAACCTTTGGCAGTGGTACACAAAGTCATATTGTTTTGCAGAAGGTGGTTAATGTTTGCAGTCTGAGCAGCAGCAGCCTGCTCTCTTTGCAGGTTAACGTCCACATGCCATTCTGGTCGAGTGGTTATATGCTGGTTTACTCTGACACAGGCTACTAGAACTTTGTTTTAATTTTCAAGATCAAAATACTGCCAAACCATGCTAGTTCTAAAAAAGCAAAAATGTGTCAGAAAACAGAATTATAATGAAGAACTGTAGTGCTGCAGAGATGCCCCGGTCTTGTTCTCTTGTTGAGAGGATGTTTGTTCGGTACAGACTCCCCAAAATGTCCCATCATCCTGATTATATAGAAACCCACCTGACTTAAAAAGCAAATTAGCATTTAGACACTTGCTTCTGAACATGAGTAAAATATTAAGCACTGTTTATGCTATGACATTTTCAGCGGCAAGATTTTTTAAAATTATGTGAAACCTACATTATAAACCCAGTTAAAAATTAAAATGTCACAGAAAAGGGACAAAAAATTGTATATGATGATAATGGATGGGAATTGATAAGATTTTGATTTGCCATTATCACGGTGACACTCTTCAAACCCTTTCTTTGCTCATTTCCATCCTTGTGTAGAAAGCGTGAGAGGGTTTTGCTGGCTGGGAGCTGAAGTAGGAAGTCACATTTTCATGCATTAACTTGTTGTCATTATTTTGCGATGTTGAAGCCCAAGAGACACGTGCCGACATCGATAAAAGGAATTCATAAGCTCCATGATATCTAATGGAGAATTTCCCATCCCTAGAAAACAGAAAATAATCTCTAATACAAAAGCAAAGTCTTTGGAAATTGTCTTCCATAATTTCATGCATTATAAATCTGCCCTTTCTCTAACAGATATTCATTGTGTTTCTCAATTAGTCCATGTTTGGTGTCTCCAGTTTGAAGAGGCTAAGCACTTCTTAAGCATCAATTTCTTCTGAGTTCACAGTGCTACACGCGCCTTCTTTTAAGATAGCTCATTGTGAGTGCACTTATTTTCCAGATAGCTTGATTGTGTGTTTTTCTGTGTCAGTATAATCCTCTTTGAGATGTTTACAGTGCTCCCTGCTCCTCTTCTCTCCTCATGTCTTTGTCTGCAGTTTGGTACAATACCTATCGCCTCATAAATCCTGTTCTGTCAATACCGGCGGCCATAACGGCCTGTCCTAAACTGCCCGAGTCACTCATACGTGGGGAATTTACATCAAGCCGTTTCCTCTTCATCACAGCTAACTGGAGATGGGCTGACAGCAGTTAGAGCTTCAGTGGTATGATAGATCAACAGCGGGCCATCTGCTTGTCATTTCTGATTGGGGACATAAATGTAGCTCTCTGTCTTTTAAAGTCACCGGTGACCGAGAGCGTTCAGACAGGAGGGGTCCAGGAGTTCGTCCAGAGGTGAGGAAACGGAGACGCTGCCAGACACGGGCTCGATTGATCTGGCCTGGCTCTCTGGAAAGCAGCACTTCACACACACACATACACACACTGGCCTAAACACTTGATATAATTAAAGGGGCTTGATTTTTGCCAAATTTCCGCAGCAGGGACAATTAGGTTTATTACTGCGATTGCCAGAGGCAGCTCAAAATGTTAACAACCCAGGATCAAAACCACAATTACCTTATTTAAAACGGCAGTCACCCAGCTGGCAAATAATATCTGTAGGTGATGAAAGGCGAGAGAGGCCACAGCAGAGAATGGCCTCTGGATGAAGTGTGCTGGTGTTAAAAAAAAAAGAAAAAAAAAAAAGTGTGTGGGTGGCGCAGGCGGTGGTGGTTGGTGGTGTTGGCAGAGCTGACAGTAAGGAACTGAAAAGGTGAGACTGTTAAAAGAATAATGAGCTGAGTGGGTTGTCCATATATCTGCTGTATGAGCTGCTGACATCATGAACACTTTTCTTCACTCGATAGGCGGGAACCAGTGCAGGCAGGTCACAATTCAGCATAAAGGGTTAATAGTTTATATCAGACTTATTCATCTATGTTCTTAGAAGGGGCAGATTTGAAAAAGAAGTGCCAAGTGACGGTTTATATTTGTCTGACCTGTAACATTAGGAATTTAAACGTGTGAAATGGGGCTGCAACTAACAACATTTCATTATTGATTAATCTGTTGATTATTATCTTGATCAAATTAGTCGTTTGGTCAAAAAATATCTGGAAAAACAGTAATAAAATGCTGAGAATGTTGATCGGTGTTCAAGCCCAAGATGGTGTCCTCAAATGTCTTTACCAGGTAGGATTGACAGTTTTGTCGATGGTGTTTCACTTGATAATCACGTCAAGTTTGCAGGTAAATTCAGAGAAATTTCAAATATGTCACTTTGCACTTACCACATGAAAATGGTACTCACTAATAATCACGTAACCATGAAATTTGGAGTAGTAGTGGAGAAGTTAAACCTTTTTAATAAAATGCTAAACAGACATTACTAATTAATTGGCTGACTAGCATTCATATTAAATGATGATATTCTAATAAACAACCTAAACGCCCAGAAACTTGTGTGAGCAGGTTATTGAAATAAAATTGCAATAATTTTGCTTTTAACAGTCTGTATATTCAAAGTGCCAGTCTGTGTGGCTGTGTCAGTACCACAAGTGTCATTAATTAATGGGAATAATAAAGTAATAAAAAATATAGACTGTATCATTAACATTTTCCAAACACTTTAAATGGCCACAGCCCCCAGTTTGTAAGTGAAAGTTGTAAATGCTGTCATTCAGTCGAATTTTACAAAGAGAAGAGATTTTCTTAAATTTTTTTAATTGTGGCAAGAATTAAAACAAAATTCAATGAAAGCTGACTGAGAAAACAGAAGAAAAAGAAGCAGATTTGCTTGAGGCTCTGCAAATTGAGACCAACTCATTTCTAGAAAGCACACTGAGTAGGAAAGGACAGATGTTTATATTTCATGTCTTAGCCGAAGCATCTTTCATGATAATCAAAGGCTTTTCAGCAGTTTGGACTTGAGGCAGTAGGTGATTAGCTGCCGGAGTGGCCAGTAGAGCCATTCAGCCGAGTCCTCTCAGCCCAGGGTTTGATTGATACTTGGGATGAATGCAGTGAACTACATGCTAGAATAGAAAAACATGTTTTCAAAGCCGTATTGCTTTTGGAGCCACTGGACCGGCTCACCAGTCAGTCATATTTCAGATGCTGCTGGTTATTTCTCTGCCTCCCAGTAGGGTTGTTTCTGATTGAAACAGAAAGACCTTGTTAATTTATCTGGATGGCGGACTGTCTTTATTTACGGTGATGACACGCTCTGTTGCCTCTCAGCAGGAGCGAACAGCTTCATGTGGTGGTGGTTGGGGGGTGGGGGGACGTATCGGAGGCCCCACGATGCCTCTGACAGATCTGCTCTGGCACTAACATGACAGACGAGATTAACAGAGTGGTTCGCTGTTATTCCTTGAGCATCTGGATTTAAAACCGCTGAAGGGGGCTGAGTTGTTGGTGGCGGTGGGGGACTTGGCAAATCGATTCAACTTCTATCTTGTAAGAGATTGCAGATAAGGAGTGTGTTTGATTTGGGTGTTTTTTTGTTTTTTTTTAGAACACTTGGCTCAATTTAGAGAAAAAGCAGACGTCTGTTCTTATTTTGACACCATATGGGTCATTTGATGTGCTGTTTTTGGCTCGCAGCCTGTCTTTGCCAGGTTGAGATAAAAATGTTCCAGCTGGATTGATAGATAGATGAGGTATGAGGTCATTTCCTGTCTCTTTGAGCTGACAGAACAGGGGTAGGTAACCAGCGTGGCAAACTGATATGAAGCTCATCGTCGCACAATAAAAGAACGAGTCAGTGTAACTCACAGCTGCCAGCACACAGCGAGATAATGTGAAAATATACAGATGATTGTAAATTCACGACCGTGGCAGACCTTAAGATAGTGGCGCTCTAATAATCTCCTAAAACATAAAAAACAAGACCTGACCTCAGTTTGGTAATGCTTTGTGTTTGGCTTCACTAGGCCAGGAAAACAGAAAAGATTTGTTGTATTTTTTGTGTATTTAGAATTTTTGTAGGGCTGTGCTGCAGAGTCAAATCACTTCCAACCGGCCGCTGTCAGCCCGTCCACTGGCGATTGGCGATATATTTGTGTATTGATACCCTGAGTGGGTAAGTAATGTGCAGCTGGATGAGAGCATGTTGTGAAGCAGCTGCTGTCACTCCGCAGACCATTATGTCCCCAAATGAAATGACAAATATCACTGCAGAAATCAGCCAAAAAAAACAACCAACAATGGATTCATTCCATCGTCAATAGTCAATATATTCGTCCAATCGTCCAGCCCTACTTTAGAAAACTTTAGCTCAGTCTACTTTAGATCAACCTATAGATTATGTTCACAGTAAGTCAATGAATCATTTGGTTTATAACCGGTCAGGAAATAGGAAAAGATGCCATTACAATTGAACAAAACCAACGATAAAGTCAACAAGAGGAATGTTTGGCATTTTTCTTTAAAAATGATTTAAAAGATGTCATCAACTTTCATAACAGTTGCCAGTTTTTTATCAAATTGACTTAATTGTTCCTGATCCATAGTTGGGTTATACAGATTGTGGAAAATAACAGTAACAACATGTCATTGAAGATACGAGCTGCTTTGGCTGGTAATTTCATTAAGGGCCCTTTAACACCTACCTTGTTTGGTCCAGACGTTGAGACTTTTCAGTTTGATCCGAACCAAGTGTGAAACCTCCTCTGAACCATGGTCCGGATCAAACAGCTGAACCTTGGTTTGACTGAAAGAGATGCATCTGGATCAAACTGAACCATGGTTCAGGTTTCCTCTAGTATTTATTAAATTATTAGGACTTTTAGACAAGTAACAGGAAATTCTTGCCAGTTATCATCAGAACTGCTGTGGTTGCATGTGGGCTTCCTACTGAATTGAAGTGGCACCACACAAACATCTGATGCATGCCTGTCTACAAATGAATCAATAGCAAATACACAGTAGGAAGATGCAGCTCACGTAGGTGATTACAGGGTCAGGTATGTATAATTTATTAGTGTGCTCACTTCCAGGTGAGACTTCAGGTATGAAAAGGTGCTTAATTTGCTGCTCTTCTTAAACTTCAGCTGTGAATAACTTCCTTTGAATAACTGGCCCAATTTAGACAACGTAACGTCGTGTCCAAGATGTTTCTCAGAAGCTTTAGTAGGATTTGACAGCAGTAAAAGTTTGCAGCAATTGGAAGCATCAATGTGAACATCAGGCTGCCAGAATCAGAGTCCATCAAAGAAGCAGATACAAAGAGAACAATCAAAGAGCAGGAAGTAGACCAGAGTGAAATGCAGCAAGGAGACAGGTTGGAGTGTTTCCTGCAGGGTTTTGTGAGACTGTGTTGGGACTGTGTCTGTGACGGTCTGGCAGTGGGGTGAACGTCACACCCATGAAACATGGTAAAAGAGACAGTCTTTAATGACAAACAATGAGGAGACTGACAGCTTGATGTTACCTAACTAAGCTAATGTTAAACATTAATTATCAGTGATAACTCCTGCAGTAAGTTATCTGCTCACAGTCATACATCGATGATGATAAAATTGTGGGTAACTGCAGTGAACGTTACTTAACATCACTTAACTGATATGATGTGTCCTCAAAATGCCTCGGCGTGTCGGGTGCAGGGTGGGCGGACTAACTGTGAGTGAGAAAGGCTTTGCTGAAGCAACAGCGCAAAACACAACTTTAGAAATCTTTTATGTTATTAATAGAAGTATAAAAATATTTTCGGTTCATTATGAAACTGTGGCAGGACAAATTAGACCGTGGCAGGCTTCCACAGCCGAGGTAATTAATGGGAAACACTGGGTTGGGGTTTTATGTAAAAGACAGCGAGTTGTCTTGACAGGAAGGATTCTTAAGTGTTATTATGGTGCTGCTGCGGCTGCTGCTCCTCTCTCCGCCTACACACACCTAATGCAACAAGTTCAGACTCCTCTGGGGCTTCTCGGAGAGCTCTCTATGGATGTATGAAGTCAGTAAGTGAAGAAAATGAGGCAGGTTCAAGGAAAGCAGGTTCAACAGTCATCACAATTCCATCACAATACGCCAAACAGTACACATGGATAGGGGGGATTTTTTCCGTTCCACAGTTACTGAGTGCGGCAGGTTGAAGATGGGAGATTTGAGTCTCAGACGGATGTTCTCTCCTCAGTGTCAGGTTCCCAAACCCCAAATGCTGAATGATGAACAGTGTGAATGTTCTATAATTTAATTTCTACACTCTTAGAAAAGACTAAGGGTTCAGTTTTCATCCAACAAACCCTTTTTGGAAGAAAGAATTCTTCAAGGATTGTTGTTAAAAAATGTTTTTGCAATTTCAGACAACATAGATTCGTAAGATGATGAATAACCACCATATACAAGATGAGAGGGTTGTAGGTGAAACCCTCATAAAATATATATACACTGCCTATAAGGGTTCTTGGTGGAACACTATGAGCAGGTTCTAGATGAAACAATTGGGATATAACAGGGTTTTTGATAGAGCCCCCCGGATGGGTTCTCGATGAAACCGTTGGAAAATAAAAGGGGTCTTAGTAGAACAACCTTGGTGTTGTTAGCACTCCTAGATGGTAGACAGGTTCTAAATAGATAATACCCAGATAAGGTTCTTGGTGGAATCATGACACCGTAGAAGGGTTCTCGGTAGAACATTTCACAGATGGTTCTCGGTGTAGAGGGCCGTCCACACCGAGAATATTTACTTGAGTTAGAATGATTTTGAAAATATTTTCATAGTTTTAGTTGTTTTTGGTGTGAATGGCATTTAACTCTTAATACTAGGTTCTAGGGAGAACCCTTTGAAAGAGTTCCAAATGGAACCATTCTAAAATGTTCTACCAGGAACCAAAAAGAGTTCGGACAAGCTGTAGAACCCTATATGGTTCCAGGAAGCACGTTTACTTCTAAGAGTGTATAGCGTGAACAGTGGTTCTTGGTGATTAGTGAGATAAAACTTAATAATGAAAACACGTGACTTGTAGAACCACATGTTCTCGTGTACTGTCGGGTTTCTCATGGCTGGCTGACCTGCATTCACTCCCTCAACACCGTGCATATTCAATGAATTTTCTTGGGGATAAATAAAGTGTGACTTCTAAAATTTGCAGTTTTAATGATTCGCTGGAATCAAAGCTGGAGCTAACAAACAAGATAATCCCACCAGGACTCAGATCTGGAGAAGATAAACCAATATGTCATCCCAGTTTTGGCCCAAGGCGCATTCATTGTGTTTACACGATCCTCGGTGAGAACAACAAGCCGGCGCGCTCACCTCAGAAAATGAGATGAAAGTGATTACACCTTGAAGAATACATTGCAAGAATTACCTCGCCGCCGTTTAGCAGGCAAGCGCTTCCAATTATCCAGAACATGCCCCGCCGGTTAAACTGTGCAATTATCAGCTAGATGGAGTCATCACCTCAGCAAGGCTCGGAGGGTGCGGTCCTCGTCTTCCCATGCCTCTCCTGATTTATTAACCTCTCAGAGGCAGTCGGAGCAAACAGTACGAGTCAACTTTCATGAATCATTGTTGCTAGAAGCCTTGGAAGAGCCGCAGCGTTACCGCCATACAATGCAACTCAATTTAAAAGTAATTTATTGCAAGCGGCTTTTATACTGAACTGACATAGCATAACATGGTATTACTTATGCACAAAAGACAATGAATGCAGGAAATCAGCCAAGAGACTGCAGCACTAACAAAACCACAACACCATGTAAACACGCACACATGCACAAAAGAAATTAAGGCAGATCAGACAGACAGTTGTTGTCTCTGTAGGGTCAATTTGTGCAACCAGCAACACCTGCTGACAACTGACAGAGAGAGAAATATGGCTCAATTTGTAGTGATGAGAAAGTCAAGTGCTTCCCGTGACCGTAGTATCAGCTTGATACATTAATACCATTTATATATTCATTCTTTTTCTTCACCCAATAACATTGTTGTAGTTTTCTGTTCGGGTTGTTCTGATACAGATATCGGAAAATCCTCCAAAACAGCCAGAAATGCTGGATCGGGTATCGACAGTCTACACATTGATCTGATAAAACATAACAGCCTCCGTCAGTCCATCAATCCGCAATTGCAGATATATTTGCACATGTGTCTGTCGCCCCAGTGTGCAAGTGGCAGGGTACTCTATATAAAACATATTTAATTAAAACTCTGCAGAAAAACAAAACAAAATTCACGATAACTGTCTTTATTCGTCTTTATATTATATCCGTCTCTGTTTGACAATCACCAACTTCGGTTTGGTCGAAATAAATCTTTAATTCAATGAGTTAGAAGTAAAAATATTCTTGCTCTACTGGCTGTTTAGGTGGCTGATGGCTGTTCACCCTTGCCAACCAGTAAATTAGCAAATTAAAATGACAAAGACTACCACTAAAATTGCCCCAAAACTGCAACAGACTCAGCCAGTTGTTGATGGCCGATATATTTGTTGCATCGCCCATCCGTGTGCCACTATGATCCAAACATCAACTTTGATTCCTGCAGAATCTCATCTTAACTCAGGGAAACAAACAAATGTCAGAATGTTGATATTTTTCTATTAAACACCAACTCAGGAATATTCTAAAATCATTTTATCCAGTAGGTGATTTGTTCATTTCAACAGGGGAGATGAACATGGTTCATTTTGTTCACCTGCGACTAGCGAACCGACTCATGAAGGACTCTTTTTTTCAAGATGAAACAAACAGAAGCGTGGTACTCAGAGGAAGTCATAGTTACACATCTGTCTGCTACCTCAGCACCACGGAGAGCGTCAAGGGTTTATTAATAAGTTAGGCCGCGGTCAGGGGCATAGATTCTGTCATGAACCTCAGTCAGAAAAGGATCAGTGAGTCCAGCAGACTAGATTAGACATTTAACTAAACAACTCCTGGCAGGATGGCAGGTAAATTTGCTAACAAGAAGGATGGTATCCCCCCTCATATGAGGCAAAATTAATTGTTAAGATGTTTCAGATGGTGTTGAGTGCTACACCCAAAATCCAGTCCCATCACACACCCTTGGTCCATGTTTCCTCCAGTCTGTGACCCACAGTGATCTTTGCATTTGTTTGTGACTAACTTGTGTCTTTTTGTATGAGGTCTAGTTATGACTCACAGAGGTGCTGGTGTTAGCCCTGTGTCATCACAGTGTATTACACAGCTTCTGCCTCCAGAGCACTGTGAAGTCAACATCTCACCCACACAGCACCCACATGAACTGTGCAGAGAGAGACATGGGTGGGCAGGGGAGAAGCTGGCGACGGGGCTCACGGCTATCAAAGCCTTTTAGCTGCTGAGGCTATGACTGCAGCTGAATCATTTATTACCCTGTCTGTCTCTCTCATTGTCTCACCCCCTGTCTCCCTCTCTTTTATACCACGTCCACACCAAGCTGGCGAAATCTCACACCTAGAAACTGAGCTTTTCAAAAATAGTCTGCTAAGTGAATAAATATGAAACCTCTGGCCTCTTATTTTAGAGTATATTTGGAAAACTGAATGAAAGATTGAAATTTTTCAATAACGCGTCTTATGTTTGTGTTTCAAAGGATTTCGTAGCAGAAAATAGTGATTTGAGGGACATCTCAGTGCAGTTGACAGGTGTAAGTGTTTGCCTTGTTAATACGCAGATTTTATGATCCACGAGTTTGTGCTGATAAGATGTCTGGCAACAAAAACTGAGAAATATGTAAATGGGAAAAGGTATGTTGTGTGTTCAGCTGTATTGGAATCCAATAACACGAAGAGAAGGAAGGGACTGAACAGAGGTTTAACCAACTGAAACTTGGTAGAGTAACCAGACTCTTCCCCACTCTTTACCAGATGGTGTCTGTGATGCTCAGTTTTGTAGTTGGCTGACTGAAGAGAGGAAGGAGTCAGATTTATCTGTCTTCCTGTTATTTAGGTGTATTAAACTGGAATTAAGCTTCTGCAAAGACATTTGCAAACATCTTTTCGGTTCTGCTTCTTAAATTGGTTGTGATTGTTGGAAACTTGGTGCTTGAACCAGCACAAAATTAGATTCACGAACCAGAACGGAACTGGTTCCAAATTCTTGGAAAAGGGGTTGAACCAACATCCTCTTGGGAAGTTTTCTCTATTTTTTTCTTTTTTCTTCTTTTGAATATTCTGAAAATACTGGTGTTAACTTGATTTGCGCTACTAGTCAGGTAACTGTATTTACTGCAGCCTTCTGTCCCTGAGCTGATGCCCAGATAAAAACCAGTGACCAGTGTAAAGTGGAACAAAGATGACATCTAAACCAGCATGATTTGGCAGCACTGTAATCTAGAAAATGAAAATAATGTATGTAGTTTGTCAGAATAAACTGCCATCTAACCACTCGAGTGGAGCAACGTGTAACCACATTGAGCACAAGCGTGTGAACGTTAACCTGCAGGGAGAGCAGGCTGCTGCTGCATCTCACATTTCAGCTGCATTTAAAATATGATTTGGTTATTGAAGAATGTTATTACCAGTTTTAACTGGCTCTTAAATACACTGCAATAATTAACCTTACAGATAAACTGTGCTCAAGTTTGACAGTTTTATTGCTTTTAGACGCGTCAACTCGTCTAAATTTAAATTTCCGTTAAATCGACAGGGAAATTAGTCGTCAGTGGCTCATGTCCTTTTTACATTTAAATGGCATTAATAGATTTCCGTAGTTGGTTAAATGTGGTCTCAGTCTTTCTTGACTGTCTTATTAGTCTTCTTGATTTCTCTTTCAACATGGATCTCTTTCTTTCCCTCTTTTCCCCCTTTTCTCTCCCACCGGATTTCTCTCTGCCTCTCTCGCTCCGGGAACTCTTTGCTTCATTTAAATGAGCTGCTCATTAGCAAAGCAAAGAGGCGACCAGCCAGCCAACCTCCTGCCTCCTGCAGCCAGTTATACACTTAGGTCTTTCTCTCCTCTTTTCTCACACTCTTTCTTCTTTTTCTCTCTTTCCCCACATTCTTCCTATCTCAGAGGAGCACACTTGGGTTGATAAAGCACTTTCGGTTATTTGCAAGAATTGGTATGACAAAACATAAAAAACTCTGCATATTCAGCATTGTGGAGCTGATTGAAGTTTCTTAAAGGGTCAATTCACTCAAATGAAACATATTTTTCCAGTTATTTTAATTAAATTTTAGTCATGCAACATGAAAGCATATTAGATATTTCTTACTTTGACTGATTGATCCTCAGGATTAAGATATTTCCTCTAGTTCATTCCACCAGAAAGCAAACTGGAAGTTGTCCTCTGACAAACGATGGACCTTTTCTTTGTAGCAGTAACATACAGACTTAGACCACAGTTTGAAGGTTTGGATTTGGATTCTTCCATACACACTACTGAGAAGCTACAGGATGATAATAAACTCAAACAAATCAAAATAAATAATGGACCTGGGATGCCCATTAAGGTCTCAATGTTTCCGTTATTTTACAGCTGAAACTAAGGAATATTTTCATTATTGATTTAAACTATTATTAACTAGGATTTTTATCAAACATATCTATTATTAACTAGGATTTCTTTGTAAACAAACATAAAATATCTAATCTAAAATGTAAAAAAATAGTGACTAGTGCTGTCATAATTTGCCAGAGCCCAAGGTGATGTCCTCAAATGGATAGTTTTGTCTGGCAAACTGACCAAGACACAAATACACTTGATATAAAATGGAGAAAAGCAGCTAATCCTCATATTTGACAAACTGTAATCAAAGACCAACTTGAACCATTAATTGATTATCAAGTTTAAAGTTCATTCTTGATGCAGCTAATTGTTGAAAGCAGGGTCTCCTTACATGTGTGTAATTTTGGTGTAATTTTAGTATATCTGGAATATAAAATTGGATATATTTTGGACGAGTGCTCTGACTATCTCTGTATTCAATCAGCCGGAGAACTCTCTGTTTCTGAGCCCATGTATGTGTTGTTCTCTTTGTTCTTTACATGGCAGATCTTTATTGCCATTTAATTCATGTTGTTGCAACAACTTTAAGTTTAATGAATGCATCAACCTGATCGAGATGTAGAAGGGGGTGCATGGCCTAAAAAAGTCTGGAAACCATTGCTTTAAAATAATCAAGGAGCCTAGCTCAGACTAGTCTGACAGGCATGAGCTGATGAAGCTTCTTGGATGAGAGGCGAAATTTTTTTTTTAAACAAGTCCATTTGCTTTTGATTTAATCTTTCCTGAGATTAAAGGAGCCCTATGTAACAAATGGGCGTCCAGCAGTCGCAGCTATAGACTGTATATTAAATAGTTTGAGATTCTTTTTAATTTTATAACTGTCAGTTGTATGTCAGTGTTAAGTTAAGCCTGTTATCCTGAAAATAAAAGCCCACTGCTTTGAAAATACACAGCCTGGATTTTGAGTTCAGTGGCTGCCTGTCTCACCCCCTGCCAAACTCCATTAACATTTTACTCAATTTAACTGTTATAAACATCTTTTCCTTCTACAAGATTATTAATGATTTCTTATGACTCACAGACAGACTTGTACTCGTTCAGTGAACATTCTGCATTAATTTGAACTCAGTTTAACATGAAACAGGCAAACTAAAACAGTCATTCTGGCCCAGAATAGAAATTTCACCACGGCCGGAGCACTGTTGTCAGAGAAGCGAGTATTTCAATTAAGTCCTAGATCAAAAAGCTCCCCAGTATGACAGAAAAATGATGTTTTATTTACATGAAGGACAAGTTTGCTTGTGAGATGAAGGTCATTTGGGGTTAAACAAATCATTGTTAACAAGTTACGGCAAAGCTCACTTTTTGACATTTGAATATCAACCACAGACTCTGAGAAATGTTTAAACAGACGTGTTTGTTGCACCACATATGCATATTTTTCCTCCTCAGCACACTTAGTTATAACCTTTAGTAGACCTGAGGTGGGTGGGTGGATATCACCTCCATCCAGCACATATTCATCGCATGTACTGCTGGTCTCCCTCACATGCTGTAAATGTTAAAGGTTCATACTTTATCGTTTCTTGTGTCTCGTCTTGCGCATTAAAACAGTAAGTAGGTTGGCGCACTTGCAGCAGGGTTGCACTTTAATATATGTTTTACTGGTTTTACTGCTCTTGGTGTGTAAATTCATAGCGAACTGCAAAGTGAAAGCATTTGACCAGAGCGTCAGAATATATATGAAGTGATGTTAATCTTACATAAAATAATGGAGGGGTTACTGGGAGGCCATTGACACATACGCAAATGGTGTCAGTTGCTATAGAAACAGTAAACAGCAGTTGCAGTAGTAACCTTGTTATGACCTTCACCATTTTTCTTTCAGTTTTAACTTGCTTCATTGGCTTCATATGTAAATCCAGCAGTTCTATAAAGGCATAAAGCTTACAGAGGCGAAGAAATAATAAAAAATGTTTGTATCTTCTCACATGCATCACTCAGACACATCATGTATGTTCTTCTACTTTGGTTCAAATATGCAAAGCGGTGAAGACTAATGAGTCACAGATCAAGTCCATGGGGTTTCAGTCACACATGCGGGCACACAGTGGGCGTGCAGAAACATTGCACATAATGTCACAGAGGAGCTCTGCTGGGTTTTCAGTCCCACACGCTCACCGTCTGTAGACACCGACAGCAGCACACTGTATACACTCCTCGATCGCCTCAATCTGTTCACCGTCTCTCGAGGCCTGTGCAGGGTCGGGGAAATACTATCAGCTTCCAGCTAAAAGCTCTTGATGTAGTCTACAGACAGGTTTCCATCCAAATCTGCAGAAAGATGATGCGCCTTGTCTCCACTTCCTCTCACTATCCAAAAATGAAGCCAAAATATCCCGGATATGAGTGCAGCCTGTCGATCATGACCTGAGACCCCTGTTTTATAACATCACATAACCGATTAAAACCAAACTTTAAAGAAGAATTAATATTTGAACAAACATCAGTGTGATACAATTACTAAGCAAGAATTTGGCAATACGATACGTATCATGATACAGGGGTTACGATTCGATATATTGCCACATATTGCAATTCTGTAAGCAAGGAATTATTGGTTTTTAATTTAATTTTAGGAAAACTGACAGTATAAAGAACACACCATCATATGCATAAAATCTGCAATCAATACAGTATCACAAAACATATCACAATACTCAAATGTATCTATTTTCTTTGATTTTTTTAGTTTGGCCCTTGTCCCATCTGCTAACATGGAGGGTTTATGACCTATGCTGCAGCCAGCCACCAGGGGGCGATCCAGATGTTTTGGCTAGACTTTTGAGGAGTTGTCATGTCATCATCTTTATGTCAGTGATCCACATGTATCGCAAATTTTAAAGCAATGTAGCAAACAGGATGGAAAAATGACATTTCTGTTTTTTTCATGCATTAATTCATTAGTGCATGCATCAGTACACACAGATCCGATGTCAGTCTGCTGCTATTTTTTGTCTTTACCATTGAGTGTACGTCATGATTTTTTCCCCCCATTTTTTTCCAAATGCCTGTTGAAAATGCGCAGAAAAACAGATCGAGGAAACCCACCTTATGTCTCTTAAGAAAGGACAATTTAGTGGGTGCCAAGCAAAGCAAATTATCCACCTTTGTTCTGATTACATGACAAAAGAGAAAGCACACATCTGTTGTCATATCTGTAGTGTTCAGTGGCAGATGTTCCAGTTGTATTTCTGAGCCAAAGAATCGTAATTTACACTTTTAAAACAACTCATTTGCTCTCAACACGCCTTGTTAACTTCTTTTCAGTTAGCAAATGCTTACAAATATTGAATTTAGCTGGAACAGAAATAACCTCTCTAGCTCAGTGTTTCCCAACCCTGGTCCTCAGGGCAGTGTGTGTTGGGAAACACTGAGCTAGCTAACAAAAAAACAACCTGCAACAATGCTGTAACAAAGACAAAAAAAAGCTGTTGGTGAGTGTTGAATTTCATATGCTGCTAAAAACAGAGCTGGCAGATGCATCCTAAAGTTCTGCTCTTTGTCCTGTTTCTGTGAGTGTAAAATTACTCTGAGGTTCCACCTCTCTGATTGTTGCCTCCTACTGTTGTTTTTTTGTGCAAAATGGTGCTCTAGAAGAAGTCCTCATTCTTTGATTTTGGTAAACCAACAAGACCTCAAAAAAAGGAAGAAAGAAAGAAAAGAAAGAATTTAGGCGTTACGTTGCTAAAATATTTCTTCACATCAGACACCAGTGTCAACAGAGTTGAAACTGTGGCTACAGATCAGCTCCAAAAATGACTTGTATGTGTACTTGAACACTTATTTAGCAGTGGGTATTTACACGCTCCCTCTACAGTATGAAATAGCTAACCATAGGCATTTTGACTGTGGGATAGCAGGAAACGTGCAGGTTACATAATGGAGAACGGTCCCATTAGCTGACTCTTCCCAGACTGGGAGCTCCCAGTGCACACAGCAGGCGAGACCAATGGAAGCCAGTCTGATGGCACTTAGCCATTAGCTACTTTAGCAACAAGTCAAGCTATCCCTCCATCAGGAAATAACCTTGGTGCTGTATTCCCTGTTAGTGTTGGAGGCTGTGTTATTACCTGTGACCTGCTGTGTTCACTGGGAGGCTGCTGAGCCTGGTTCTGTTCCCAGGTAACACCAGTTGACTGTCACACTTAGATACTTTAGCAAAAAGTAAAGCTAGGTCCAGATTAAATCTGGTTGGAAAAAGTGTATCCCGCTGGTCTAGGGATTGACCTTGCGATTGCCCTTCTGGTCACAAGCTTGCTTCTCTAACCTTTAGGCCACATTACTTATTACACATCCATCAATTAAATCCTCCTACTGTGGCAGGTCTGAATGTCTGCTTTGAAAAAGGTCTATTACAGGTAATCCTTAAATTGCATAACAGTTGCTGTAGCTTTAGGTTTATCTTAAGTCAGGGAGTTAAAAAAAAACTCCAGACATGTATTTTTGTTATTTCTGCAAAGGATGAAAATAACTTGTTTCAGAAAAAGTCCCTCTTTCATTTCCAAAACTGTGGAGGAGGAGTATTGATGCCAGGGACCAGATCTGTGTTACACTGTTGTGCAGCAGCAGTATTGATATGATAACTGATTATTTTTGTCACTTTAAAGTAGTTTTCCTACCCTCCCTCCTGCATTTGGTCGTGTGTAGTTCAAACACATTAGTTGACACAGTCAGCTATGTTGGGAGACAACTGGCCACAGTTCAGTGTACTGTTTTATAGCCACCTCCAGCTGAATGCAAACAGGCCCGTTTCTCTGATTGCAGATCATGTAAGAGGTGAGAATGGAGAACTAAAAGCTGGAGGATGTGTGGGAAATGTGGTGTTTAAATTGTGTTTGCACAAAGACTGTGTTATGTAACATGTACTGATGTGAATATTTAAAGGTGGGAACACGTCGCAGAGAAACACACAGAGAGACAGACAGATGTTGCTCGATGATGAGGCAAAAGTGGAGAGAATCACACCACGAGATTTTTCCATTAGTGGCTGTCATGTCACATATTTGTCCATTTTGTCGCTAGTGAATGAGAAGAGATGCTTCTGCACGAACAAACACTCACAAATCAATTCACACTCTGAGACATGAGGAGGAATGAGTTGTTAGTCTGGACTTTTTTTGCAAACGTTGATGTAAACTTTGAAGATTTTAAAACCAACATGCAACACTAAAGATCGACACACACCAACAGCATATCAAGTGCGTCAAACATTTGAACCTACATGCCTGCGTCGACAGCATGCGATGACACATCAGAACACACCAACGTCTGATTACTTTTATAATTGCAGACTTCATGAATGTTCAGCTGAACACTGAATCAGATGAAAAGACAGAATTACGCCCATCAATGGGATTGACAATAAAGGTCGAGGCACTGGGTTTTTTTTAAGTCAAAAGCCTTCATCACACTCTCCGGAATGGCTTGTAAAAGCTTTGTAAAGGCCCATTTATCAAATCAGCATAAGTGTCTGGACTTGCACAAGCGATGATTATAATTTTATAGTGTTTTTTTTTTCTCGTAATTTCCCTCCAAGAGCTGGTGTGGTAATGGAACACCTGAAGTGCTCTCTGCAGTTTGCCTGCTCTGGTTATTGTGCGTGATGATTGTGATTATTTTTCTTCATGATTGCATCTTCTGTCAACCTCTTGAGTATTTTTCAGCCGCAACACGCCGTCTAATTGAAACCAAAAGCGTCAGTGCTGGAGAGACTCCTCAGCCCCGCATGTTTCTCTGAACTGCCGGAGACATGATGACTGACAGATCTGATTGTGTGGGAGAAAGGAGATATTTAAATTCCCTCTCTGACTTTAGTGCTTTGACACGGTGGAAAATGCATCACAAAACGCTCAGAAAAGCAGGGCTCTCGGTTGGTGTTTCACACTGCATGGTGATTTGACTTCTGGAGGTGAACACGTGATGGAAAAACACATCACTCTCTGAGCACATCACACAGCAAAAGTCAAGGATAAATGCATATAAACACTCTCCATTAAAGGGTCAGTAGCATTAACTCCACAGGAGCCTGTGGCCTTTGAAGGGTGGCAGGATGCCATTCATCTGTCTCAGCATAGGCAAGGAAAGTTTAAATATCACCATTCAGACACAAGAAATAGAAAGAAATAAAGCAAAACTTTAAGAGAACATTAAAATTGCATTTAAAAGACCATAAAAACAAAAGGCAAAAGAAATATGACAAATAGTTAGAACATTACAGAAATTGCATTTTTTAATAATAGATAATTTTGACAAGAAGTTACGTATCTGCTTTTTCGGAAAGTTGGCAGTTTCAGCCGACCTCAAATATTGAGGATGCTTGTTCCACAGGTGGGGAGCACAGAGACTAAAAGCTGCTTCACCCTTGCAGACTACTGCAGGAATGTTAATTTCTAAGTTGCATCCAAATGCTAATTTTCGATCAACCATCGATGAAGGCAGGAACCAATCAGATGAACAGCTAGTGTGAATTTGTTCCAAGAAAAGCAGGAAACTGGTTTCACCTGTCACTTGGTCCTGTATCCTAACGGCATAAGTTGATTATTTCACATTTTTCTGTTTTTGGATGTATTGATCAGTTATTAATCCTATGTGTAGAGCTGCAAAAATGTCACATTTGTTGGTTCCAACTTCTTCAATGTGATTTTCTTTGTCATTTAAGACTGTAAATGAAGAGTCTTTGAGTCTTTGGGTACTTTGGACTGTTGGATGGACCAAAGAAGCAATTTGCAGACGTTACTTTGGGCTCTGGGAAAGTGTGATGAGCATTTACAGACAATCAACTGTGAAAATAGCTGGCAGATTAATCGATAATGAAAATAACTGCAACCCTACCTATATGTTACAATGTCAGCAATGCCATTTTATTTTAAATCATTTTTTCGGCCAAAGGGTCTGGATTTTGTCACTGACTCACACATTTCTTTCAATAAAATAACTGATTCATGGTGACCTATAAATCCCCTTCCATCATGCTAAACATATGTCTGCTTTGATCACAAAGACCTTCATCCTTTTTAAAAAAATATTTTTAAGTGTATATATTGCTCAGGAAAGTCATGCATGTGCACTTATTGTCAAATAAAGTCTTCTTAAAGTCAAAGTTGTGTCACACAGTCAAACTGTAATGCAGAGACATACTAACGGTGGTGCATGTGAATGATAGTTTTTAAATGTTGCTACACTGCCTCACTGACATCATGTTGAATTCAGGAACACATCAAACTATGGAGGACAAAGCTCATCTCGAAGGGATTTCATGGGACATTTTCAGTCATTTTTGTGCAGTCACACAAGAAAATTCTGGTCTCTAAACAATTTCATGGGACCTTTTTGATTTTATGACCCATTTAATTTTCTCGCACTCACCCCATTTGACATGAAGCATCTTGGACTGAACACCGATCCAACAGAAAGAGCAGTGAGAGTATTTTGACCAGATAGAGGTCATTCATGTAACGTTACTATACAGCCTGCAGGAAGGAAGTCCGTCTGACTGTGAGAACAAAGTGAACCTTCATCCTCACATACACTAACTGTACACACATACTGTTCTCCATTGCGGTTGATATGACAACAGTTTCCTGGGAGATGGAGCAACCGGTCCGTGTGGGAACCACCTGTTGCCGCATCTCTGTGCGGCGTGTGTGCATGCAAATACACACCGGGCTTATGTATGGAATCACAGGCACACTGAAGCTCGCTGGAGCTAAAAATAAATGCACGCACGCCCCCAAACACAAAAATAATCACAGTGAGCTGGATGGATGACAACCACATCTGTCAGTCTACATCCTAATTGAACTGTGTTTACTTTTATAAAGGTGTGTTTACCTGCAGATGCATCATCAGTGCACTGTGTAAACATTCTAGTTTCAAAGAAAGGAATGTACTCATTATTTGTACAGTAAGTGATAATGGAAGTAGACCTGCAAATGTCAGACTATGACTTTAGGAAACTAGTCGGGGGCACCAAGAGATTATGAGCGATTATTGTAGGTTCTACAGCTCGACATGTGTCTCACCAAACTCTGAAGTTTTTTGTCTTCTTTTTCAGCCTTTTCAGGCCAAATTTTGCGGCATGTATCAGTGCAAGTTACTGGTTGGTGTCCATGTTTGGCCCATTTCATAGACTTCTCTTAAGGCCAACTTTTGTCTGAATTTGGACAACTTGTAGCCTGTAGTATCCTATTACTTCCTGCCTTGTAAACTTGTCAAGTTTTGAAATGTCTTCTAACTCTGTATTTCCTTGCTGTTTTCTGGTCTTCAGTCGATGCTAAATATTGCATAATTCAAACTGGACCAATCAGACATTTTTTGATGCCGTACGATAGCTGAGTTTAACCAGTTTATGTAATGATGAGGCAAGAGTTGACAAGTGCTTTGCTGTCTATCAACCCTCAATACTTTTGTGATAGTGAGACAGTTGGCGTTGTCTGCAGGACGGTCTCCCTCCAGAGCTTTGAATGGTCCTTGTAAACTTACCAGGTTTTGAAATGTCCTGTAACCTTGTATTTCCCTGGTGTTTTCTGGTCTTCAGTCCATACTAAATATTACAACATTTCAACTGGACCAATTAGATTTTTTTTTATGCCAGCTGTCTATCAAACCTCAATATTTTTGTGATACTGATGCAGTTGCCGTTGTCTGCAGGGTCATCTGCCTCCAGAGCTCCAGTGGTTCAGTGTGTTGTCTGGTGTATTTCCTTAATCATCAGGTTTATGCTCCTTCCTGACTGTCAGACTAAAACATCTCTGCATTTTGGTGGAAACGGGCTTGAGTATATATTTGTATATATATATTGTATATATATAGAATATATTTGTAGCACAGAGTACCGAAAACCAGACGTGACATGACGTGATACACGCTTCTATTTATTTCCACATGAGACGTATGTTGAATAAGAGTCAACATTTTGGGTGCGCAGTGCGTAGTGTGTGATTTCAGGCGCAGCGTGTGTCTTGAACCATATTGTCCACACTGAAAACATGGGGTGAGGTCTTTCAAACACAAACACACACAGACGACCTTTCACTGTCGGCCTCAATCATTGAAAGGTATGTTAGACCTCCCAGAATTAGTGTATCCACTTTGTCTTCTCTCCTGAATAGAATTAAAGGCTCGGTGTGTCGGCGGGTCGCCTCCACTCGCTCTAAATCTCATTGTCTCCGCAGAGGGAAGAAGGATTTATTTCAGCGAGGTGGTAATCCGCCGCTCAAGGAGAAATAGAAGTTGTTTTTCAGCTCTCGGGGAGACTCCGCAGGGCATCAAATAACTAATGGAGAGGGCGGCTGTTTCAGGGGTTTGTTTTTCTGTTTCTTTTGCTTTGTTTTTTTGGTTTTGTTTTTTTCTTTTGTTATAGTTTTGGATGGGTTTGATGGATGAAGTTGGATTTTGTCTTTGCCTGAGAGAGGAGAAAAAAAATCGATCTAGCAGACTTTGGAGCTCTGCTGCAGTGAGATTGGCAGTGATTTGGACTGTACTGCACCCTGCAAACACACATGTACACACAGTTACATACTCCCACACAATTCTGTTTCCATGTTGAGTTTCTGCTTGTTTTGTTAACATTTGGCTTCAAAATGTTGCTTCCAACAATTCCAATTTGCTGGAAATTAAGCTTTTGTTGTCTTTGTGATGTGAACGGGCCAAGAGAGACACTGAACAAGCACAAATGAATTATTGATCCAAATATTAGTCACATTAATCTTTGTAGCTACAGTGGTGAAACAAGAGCAGAGAAAGAAATCAGAGGTTTTATTGTTTTTAGTTTCTCCTTTTTCATGTCTGTCGGCTTTCTTTTCCTTCTTTCTCCGTTCTGTTCAATCTCTCTCCCTCAGTTTCCATCATTCATGATTTATTTCCCACTTTGAACCACCTCAAGGTATAATTAAAACAATCAGATGACCAAATTAAAATTGATATAAATACAAAGAAGGGGGCAGAATAATGAAGACGAATGAAGGCTATAAATATAAATCTGATTGAAAAGATGATTTTGTGATTCCGTCTGAACTCTTCACGCTTCAGCGTCTCCCAGATTCAAAGGCCATCTCTGACTCGTAGGAGAACTTTCATTAATAAATTTTGAATTAATCATCGCCTGTAGCTTTGTAATAAGGACTCATTTAAGTTTTATGAACCGCTTGTTAATTATTTTGTAAAGGAGGCTGACACGATGCTTTGTTTGTTTTACAAATCTCTTAATCATTCACAAATAAGTAATTCAATATTTTAAAGGGGCTCAAGGTGAATCACTGACAGCATTAAACGAGGTATTAAACTGATGGATTCGTGTAGGATGAGCTGCAATAAACACTGTAGTGTTTTATTGACATGACAAGTTATTATTCCAATTTGTTTTCACATAACATAACACAACAAAGGAAATTAAGAACTAAAGTACCTTTTTATTATATTTAGGATGATTAATTCCTGTTTTTTTTTTCAAGACTTGTGTGTTAAAATTGATCAGTATATCATCAGCACACAAGAAACATGAAGCCTGCTGAGATAGTGAAGATTTTTTGAGTGTTTCACCACAACAAGATATTTTACTGCCTGAAAACTATTTCTTCAAAGGAACTTTGCTGATGGAGTCCCTGGTTACCACGTAGGTTGGCATAGCAACCAACAAATCACAGACTCTGTCCAAAATCTCTCCCTATTTACTACCCAGTGCATTATATTTACCCTCTGCTTTTTGATTTCAGTGCCTCAGTTCTAAGTTTAAATTCTAAGATGTGTAAATTGCAGCTATGTGGTACTACAAGTTCAGACCAGTCTAACTGGCTGAAATATGGATGAGAGTTGTTAGATGAGATCCCCATTAGCTTCTGCCGTAGTTACTTTTCTTTCTGGGTTCTAAAAACTAAAAAAGTCCAAAATAACCCAATAATACAATCAAGAAATCAAGGTTCAAACAAAAAAACCCTCAAAATATTGTGTTTCCTCAAAAAAAATTGTATTGACTAGTTAGGGCTTTTAATTTGAAACTGATACAGGAAGTGTTTAGTTTATATTAACAGTGTAATACTGTAACTTTAACAGTGCAAACAAGAACGGATCAAGATGAGGCTACATACTAAAATTTACCAATTACACTTATCAAACAGAGGGAACTTGAAATACAGGCCTGCTTCAAATAAAGGCCTGATATCTTCAGGAGTTGAGGAAAATTAAGGCTGTGGTCAGTATTTGGGGGAATTATCATAAATAAAAGAGGTAATGCAACACAACTACATCAATTGCAACTACAAATGAAACAATATATGAAATATCACAGTAAAATGTATCTCAACATCGTACTGTAATCAAATCTTGATTAAAGAAGGAATGCAGAAAAACTTTTAAGTTAAAAGGGAAAAACTA